>SNQJ01S0016861.1:13718-27997 GCA_010110895.2 Picea sitchensis | reverse complement strand
TGGTGATATTCATCTAACTGGGAAAAAGAGATGATGATAACCACAGTTTCAGCGCATGAATTTACCTCTGGTCTTCGCTGTACGCAAAGCGTTTTTAAAGAGTTCAGAACATTAGAATCCTTCTGGTTTAGATGACGTTTGCTGGAAATTGGAGATTCAATCCCTGCACTCCAAAGAATTTGGACCAATGTATTCGTTTTAGAGCACCACCAAGACTGAGTCATAAATGACAGCAAAAGCTATAATATACATTTAGCCAAATAGGTCTTGAAAGTGCCTGATGGCCTTAAATAAAAAAAAATTATCCATTATCCTCAATTCACAATTGCACAAAGAAGCTGTTGGCTGGTTCATTCTCCAACCTCTGGGTAGGGTGGGGACTAGGGTGAACCATAACTCTTACTGTATGTTTGTAAAAGAAGCTGTATTTTCTCTATTAAATATAAACACTATCACAAATCTATCTAAATCCATTGAATATAAACCTTAATACAAATCTATTAGGTTTAACCCAATATATAATTTTAAGTTGGTGCAGACATCAGTGTTTGTAAAAGAAGTTGTATTTTCTCTATTAGATATTAGATATAAACACTAGCACAAATCTATCTAAACACTTTGAATATAAACCTTCATACAAATCTATTAGGTTTAATATATAATTTTAAGTTGTTGCAGACATCAGAAGAAACCTATTTCAATGCAGATTAGATATACTTCTGGAAGTTGGAAACCTCAAGTATCCAATATTGAAACTCAAGATATCCAACAGCAACAAACCTACATGAGTAGACCAATTTAGATAACTGTAAAAACAAGTTCACAGGATTTGAAAACAAAAAAATACACAATAATCATTCTATGAACCAAAATAAAAACTATAAATAGGTATTGAAAAACAGTATAGAATCCTGGTGTATAAACCCCCTGGCCTACCTTTCTTTGCAGAACCTGGAGCCAGTTGGGCTACGTGTAAAAGTATAAGCCTGTCATGCTTAAGTAGAGCATGAGAAAGAACCCAAAGCATAGCTCTCTTAGCCTCTCGTGTGGAGTCGACGACCACCATGACTTTTCTGACCATGGTGGAACAATCTTCACCCAAGTAAGGATTAATCTCCTCAATCATGTTACTGCAATCTAAATTAGGCCCTCCAGTCATGGATTTTACGTTGTTAGGAGATGCAGCATTCAAGCTACGGCAGAAACGTTTGCTCGCCATCCTCTTCTTCAATAATACTGGATGGAGCCAAAGCCTCAATCTCCACAAATCTCAATGATTACAAATGACCCCAAAACGAAATTCAATCTAGCTGACAATCAGAAGAAACACAGGCACCTTGTATTGTATTTTGTGTGTATCAGGAATCCTTAAAGCCATTTCACCATTCCTTTCAAAGCCTTAATCTCCACAAATCTCAATGATTACAGACCCCAAAATGAAAGCCTTAATTGGATGGAGCCAAAGCCTCAATCTCCACAAATCTCAATGATTACAGACCCCAAAATGAAATTCAATCTAGCTGACAATCAGAAGAAACACAGGCACCTTGCATTGCATTTTGTGTGTATCAGAAATCCTTAAAGCCATTTCACAATTCCTTTCAAAGGCATTCACGCACATTTATCAAATCTACACCAGAGACCACTCAGATATCTATTCATATAAAGCTGTTATCATGTTCTGTCATGATTATATATCAAATTCCATAATGTACTTGTGCCTTGGATTCGGAGATGGATCGTGCAATAACCCACAATTATTTTTGAGGGGCAATAATTACGGAGAGTCATTTGACAAACATTCGGCGAGAAAACTGTGCAATGCTTGCAGAATATGACGTATTAGATTCTTCAGGAATGACCAGCTTGCACACAGTGCGTTGTATTACATTGCTGTTATTCTAGAATTTAAAATACCTGAAATACAGAAAAGACATTACACACAAACGTCCTGCAGCCAGGGGGCTTCCTGCCCTACTAGCGATATGTCGAAGACTGTATTGGATTTCCTACTTAGCTGGAACTTAGTACGTGCGCAGATATGGGATATTATGTATACGTGAAGGATTTGTTGGCATTTGATGGAGGATAGTTGGACGTTCAAAGGCTGCGGACCGATCAGTCCGGATTTGGCTTTAGTCGAAGTGGGAGGCACGTCTCTTTAAAATAAACGACAAAATTATATCCATCCGTATCCTCATATTCCGTTACTGTTCTCTCCGTTTACTTTTTGAATCAGAACAGGACTTTTTAGGGTTTCATATGCTTTTTGTATGAATGTGTATTAACGTGACAGCAAATGGTATCTTCTGCTTGTATAATGGTTTTATAAATATAATTTGGTATCTCCTACTGATATTATATTATGGTGTTATAACCATATTATATTATGGGGTTATAAATATAAGGGTAGGTTAAAGATTTTATTAAACAAAGATTTTTTTTTAAAGGATATTCGCTAGAATTCAGATTAAAAATTGTTGGATTAGTAGATTTAAGCGATTATTTCTGTAAAATGTGAATGTTTTGGGAGTTTTTCAACATGATGAATTTATTTATACATTTAGAAATAGATTATAAATAACAAAAAATAATAATTCTTGTAAATTTATATGGCCTAAATATAATGATTGATTTATTTTTAATATAAATGTAACAATTGATTACATGTATAAATTTGTAATTTAAAATTTTTAATATATATAAAATTTAATATTATTTTACAAATTGTTATTATGGATGTTATTTGAGATTATTTATTTCACATGTTTTAAAAATAGGTTTATTATTTATGTTACATATTTTAAAAATATGTTTATTAGTAAGTTTATATCTTATATTTATACATTTTGAAATTGTTTTAACAATATTTTTTTATATATAAATTATTTTTTCATATAAATTATGAAAAATAATTTATGATAACATATAAATTTCAATATACCATAATCTTTAAACCAATAAATGTACCTACAAAATAATGGTATCTCTTATTAAGATAATGATTAATTAGATACAAAGTGTGTATTTTAATTGAGAAAATAATTTTTCAAAATTGGATATTATAGGAAAATAACATGTAAATGTAACAATTAATTACTGATTATGTATATGTTTGTAATTTAAATTTTTTAATATATAAAATTTAATATTGTTTTACAAATTGTTAATGATGTTATTTGACATTATTTATTTCATATGTTTTAAAAATATAATTATTATTTATGTTACATATTTTAAAAATATGTTTATTAATAATTTTATATCTAATATTTATAGATTTTGAAATTGTTTTAACAATATTTTTTAAATATTAATTATTTTATTATATTAATTATGTAAAATGATTTATGATAATATATAAACTTTAATATACCACAATTTTTAAACTAATAAATGTACTTACAAAATAGTGTTGTATCTTATTAACCTAATGATTAGTTGAATACTACAAAGTATGCTTTTACAAGAACTTATCCAAATCATAATTAGCTTAGTTATTAGTATAAATTTNAAATTTTGTTTCTAATCTATTTTTGAGTTTAGAAAAGAATTAAATCTAAAATTGGGTATTATGGGAAAATAACATATTTCAAACTCATGGTATGATTTATAATGTAGACTTGTTAGTATTGATATTAGAGGTTTTTTTAATGAGAGTAATCGAGCTAGCAAAATTAAATATTATAATCTTTTAATAAACCAACATAGGTCTATCTTAACTTCTAATCTATTAAGCGATGAGAGAGATCAAAAAGAAATTGAGATGTAAATCTCTCAATACTTAAAATATCTCTAGTTAAGATGAATCTACACCAATGCCTATGTGTCACGTGTGTGGAAGTGCAAATGTGCATATGTGTATCTCAATAGGTTAGATCTATCAATTTGAAATGATTGTTTACAAGCGCCTTGCTAAGAGGTCACAAGTTTGAATCCAGGGGAGTCTTGTTGGGTCACTAGCCCTGTCAAGAGTGTGTGGTCAATAGGTCACAATTTCAAGTCCAGGGGAGTCCTAATGATCAATGACTCCTTCCACTCCACAAGGGAATTTTGAAATCCAGGGGAGTCCTAATGGTCAACAATTGCTTCCACTCCATGAGGGAAGTTTGAAATCCAAGGGAGTCCTAATGGTCAACAACTACTTCCACACCATGAGGGAATTTTGATCGCCTTAGTGCTATTGATAGTCTTCATGAGGGGATTTTAATTTCCTTACTACTATTGATAGTCTTTAGGTTCACAAAACTTGATTCTTAAATTGATTCTTTGTGTTCTTTTCTTGATGTTTTTTACATTATGAATTTCAATATTTTTATATTTTGATTTATAAGCATGGACATACACATTGTTTTGTTATATTTTTAATTTCATTTAATTGTTATATTTTAAATATTACATTGAATTATATTATTGCATGTGTTACATCCATGTTAAGCATGGACAATATAGATCTCCCTCATACTCGGTTGTAGAATGCACCTCTCTTCTCTCAATGCAAAAAAAGTGCATCAATATTTAACCAAAAAACAAAAGACTTATAGAATTAAGTGAAAAATAGCCTAAAATATTTAGGGATAACATCCTCTCTAAATAATTAACCAAAAAATCAAGAGACTTGTAGACTTACGTAAAAAAACATCCTAAAATATTTAGCAATAACATCATCCCTAGACAAGCAAAAGAATCGGGTAATACTAATTTAAGAAACTTGAACTCCTACCTTAACAAGATTTATGTTTCCCCTCAAATCTATAATGACATCAAGACCACTCAACATTTCATTGAGGTTTTCAAAATTGAGCATATAAAATCATTCTTTAAACCCTTTGATCATGGAAAAGCTAAAGAAATTGAAGCATACCAAGTTAATATCTTAAACTTGGAGTCTAATCCTAATGCTTCATATTAAGCATATTTTCAATCAATCTCTCAAGTAAGGATTCCCTAATAAAGGGAACAAAATTTCAATTCTCTTTGTTTCAAATTTGGAAATAGAAACCAAGATGACCCATTGAATTATGGAACTACCATGATTAGTTCTCTTTTAGAAAAACTCTTTGGCTTGATTCTTGAGAAAAAATAAGTCAATGGCTTGAAAAAAATAATAAAAGGGCCAAAGGAAAAATATGGTTTGGGAATCAATATGATACAAATGATCACCTTGCCACCTTTAGAATGATTGTTGAGGATTATTGAGACAAAAAAGAAGATCTCATATATTGTTTTGTTTATTTTAGAAAATCCTTCAACATTGTGCCTAGAGCCAAGCTATGGGAAATACTGGAAGAACCCAATACCCCTCATGAGCTTCATAGTTTTATGATTAGGCTCTACAAAAATTTATTTCTAAGATGCAATGTAATAACAAGTTTTGAATGGACATTAAAATTGTAATATTAGTGTTAAGTAAGTGTGTCTACTTTCTCCCACCCTTTTCGTAATCAATATTGGTAAAATCGAGCAATGTTTAGAAAAGGAGGGATGCATTAGTATTAACATGATCAAACTCATTATCATTATTCTCTTCTACATAGACATGATATTGTTATCCTTGCAAAAACTATTGGATATGAATTTCTCTAAAAATTATGCAAAAATTCTGAGTTTATCATTCATGTCAATAAAACAAAGATTATGATAATTAAATTTAACAAAAAAAATTATGCTTTGATGTTTCCTAGTGATAATACCTTTGAGGAGGTGCAATATGTTTTTTTCTAGGGAAAACATCACAGGTGTTTTAGTCCAAAAATGTCATATCTGTGCATACAAGACATTGGCCCATCCATTTGCATACTTTGCCAAAAATACTACTGAGGCTTCCTTCTAAAAAACCCTTTTTTGGATAGTGTACGTGCCCTGCTACACTAATACCCTGCGTACACACGCGTGTTGCATGCTAGTTAGCCCGTGTACACACACATGTTGCATTCTAGTTAGCCCACGTTTACCTCCAAAAGTTGTAAAAAATATAAAATTACGTGGAATTCGGCGGAGTTTACGGGCTATGGAGGGTTTCCTAACCATTTTACCCCTTGTAGTCCATCCCAAACCAAATAACCATATTTTTCTCATATAAAAAGAATTCTTGGGGAGTCATTTAAGGACATGAACAAGAGAATAAGAAAACTTTGCCAAAATTCCTTCCCTTTCTTTGCCCAAGATTTGCATCTCATTCTGAGTTTTAGCCTCAACTTTCCTCTCCAACCATTCTCCCTATACAACCCTTCCTCCTTCCCTTAATGGTATGTTGGTTGTGAGAAGCTAATGCGGGATTGATGCACTTGGAGCCACAACAGAGGAGCCTAGACTTGGTTCGTAGAGCGGTCGTTAACAAAGTTTGTAACCTTTTTTTATCTTGAATTTGAACAAAAGAGATTATCTTTGTCCCAAAACCCTATGTTTACATGTTCTTGTTAATTTGATCATTTATGGCTATGTTTAGACTTTTAAAGTTATTATTAGAGATTGTATATGTTTCTTCATTGTATTCCTAACCCCTTGCAGGTCAGCTTTGGGAGGATATATGTGATCTAGGAGGTGGCAACAAGTGAAAGAGGTCTACACCAATTGCGAGGATTGAAGATGCACTCATTAACGCTCTCTTTCCTCTTTCTCTCATCACTTAGTTTAGATGGTTTTGGGGTAGATTAAAGGTAGATCAGTCTTTTAAGGGATTTATCACTCTTCCTATTCCTTATACCCAGTTTAGGGGGAGTTTCCACGTAACAGAATTGATGACTCCACTAGGGAGTCTCTCTAGGGTCTTAGTGGGAGATCTTTGTATGATTTGATTTTTAGTGTCTTTCTGAGTTTTCTGAGTGTTCTGAGTCAGTTTAGGTCCCTAGTCACCTTCCAAGTGCCTACCAGCTTCCCTTTCCCAAGTTGTACATCCAAACTTTTTCTTTTTTGAAAATTTGCAGAGGCGTATGTGCCTTGTCCTTTGTACAGCACGCGTACATACGTGTTTTTCATTATACACAGCCCACGTACATACAAAGTATGACCATGCACAATACGCGTCTCTGTTGTTTTGGAGAATTTTTTCAAAAGATTTTATTTTTCCTACAAGAAACTTGTGGTTCCCAGGTCTTTCTAAGTTCTAGAAGCTTATGTTGTTTAGGGTTTAGACAGTTTGTAGGCTCATATTGTTTATGGAAAAAAAAAATATTAATAAAAAAAAAATAAAAAAAAATAAAAAAATCCTCTTGTTTCTGTGTGTTTCCAAGCATTTTTGGCTTATTTTTAGCTTGGGGGGCATGAATCATGTATTTTGCAGTTTCTTTTAACATCTTTTGTTAGTTTTTCTTTGATTGGAAGAAAATAAAAAATAAAAACCTATTTTGTATGCTAGTTAGGTCTCTTGCTTTCTTTGCATTGCTATTTGAAAAAGAAAAAGAATTAGCATAGGGTTGTGTTTTATTCTCATCTTGAAAGAATTTTAAAAAAAAATATGAAAGAAAATCCTTTCATTTTCTCTTTTGTTTCACTTGAAAGTTGCATTGTGCATTTTTCATGGAAAGGAGAAAACATTGCATTTTCAGGTTTGAAGGATTGTTCATGATTTTTTCTTGAAGCTCTTTTTCATTTGTAGAATTAGTGTAAAGTTTTTTTTTCCAGTGTTCTTATAAGTTTCATTTTTTCAAAAGTCTCAAACAACATAAGTTTCACTTCCATTCCTTGAGTAATAAAAGCCCCTAAAATGAACGCACTAATCTAAAATATATTAGTAACACTTTTTATAGGGTTCACCAATAGCTTAGGCTAGGGCCTTGGATTAGGTGTGGAGAGGTAAAATATCCAAGGCCAACCAAAAAATAACTTAGGTGTCTGTGATAGGGTGTGAAAAATCCACCTTGTAATTACTCAATTTGGGAAGCTCCTCTAACACTGGAGTCAAAAAGAGGCTGCGTGGAGGACGGTGACAGAGATATCCACTCTTGATCCTGACAAAGAATTTGGGAGAGTGTGTATTGGGGGTGAATCATGTAGCATTATTGGCCCGACTTGTGTTATACCTCTGAGACACTTGGATCCGTCACTGTACTCTAAGAGTGATTCTGGCCCTGTTTCATTTCAGACCTCAAGATGATCTTTCGGCTTAGTTACCATGCTCATACACTCACCTGACTGTCGATTGTACCCCCCTGGTTGTTGATTACAAGTTGGTAGCCTAGTTTCCATTATATAGGTTGACATAGAGGTGGTTGTGAGGGGTGTATCACGGTACCTGAGGAAAACTTTGTATTATCTAAGAGACACCCGAAGGGACCTTCGATCAGAGGTCTGGGTAAATTCTTCTCTTAGCCAGTCGTTTTCCTTTGTGAATGCTTTAGATGATCAGGACTTCATCTCCCTAGGTCGGAAGCATTCATAAGGGTGGTCTGTTTGGTTTGTATCTTTTTAGGCTTTTCTTCTTAGTGGTGTGCTCTGTGATCCCTAGTTTTCCATAACGAGTTACTCGGTCATTTCTTTGGGTCTCTGACCTAAGGTGGTAGACCGCCTACTCCACCGATCATGAGGAATGTTTTAGTCTTCCACTTATAATCGTGGAGCCCCCTCTTTATAGGCGTTTTTTTTTATACCACTGGTTCGCCAGAGTCAATGTGTGAGACTTTTACAGACTTGAATAATCTTGTAAGGGAAGAACGTGTGCATAAGATCTTCATGGAAAAAGTTCCTGATGATACCAACCAAGGAACCCCTTCACAAGGGGATTATTGTGTTTTTCCTCTCTTCAGAAATGTTGGTGTCCCTTTGATGTCCACTTTGTACATTCTTGGGTTGAATGTAGGACTACCGGTTTGGTTGGGTACCATTCCAAATGTCCCGAATGTCCTTGATGGTTCTCAGTTAAGCACCTTATGTCATGGGCATCATGTTGACATTGTTTCTCCAGCAAAGTATTCTCCTCCTCCTTCTACCTTCTCTAGTGAAAGTCTAGATACTAGCAACCAAAATTCTAAACGAAATAGAAAGAGGAAGAATAGGAAGAAGAAATCACCAACCTCTGTGAGTCATGTTGGAGATAGGTCATCAACCTATGCAAGTCATGTTGAAGACCAACAACCAGCCTCTACAAGTCATGTTGGGGGCACAAACCTAGTCCTTGCAATTCATACTGGATTTCAATCACCAACCTCTACGATTCATGTTGGAGATGGGTCCTCAACCTCTATTAATCATGTTGAATACCAACACCCAGCCTCTGCAATTCATGTTGGGGGAGCAAACTTGGTCCCTGCAATTCATACTAGAGTTAAATCACCAATCTCTGTGAGTCATGTTAGAGATTGGTCATCAACCTCTGCAAGTCATGTTGAAGACTAGCACCCAGCCTCTGCAAGTCATGCTGGGGGAAAACAACCAATCTATGTTAGTCATGTTGGAGAGTTGTCAACAACCTCTATGAGTCATGTTGGGGGAAATCAACCAAGCTCTGTAAATCATGATGGGGGGGGAATTCCAGTCATTGCTATTCATACTAGCGATAGGTCTGTAGCCTCTGTGAGTCATGTTATCAACCAATCACCAACCTCTGCAAGTCATGTTGGAGATGTGAAACCATCCACTACTAGTCATGTTGGGGGCATTGATTCTATTGAAAAACCTAGACGAATAGGACGTAAGCTTAAGTTCCCTTGTAATATTTGTAAGGGAGATCACCTTACTCATTTGTGCCCTAGAATTCCATAGGCACAAAGATTGTGGTCCCTGTCTACAAGCTCTTCTGATTTTGATTCTTGTAAGGTTTCCTCACAAACTATTCATCCAGTGGTTGAGAAAGTGGTCATGTCAATGCAATATTCGATTGATCCTAATCCTCTTTTGAGGGGTGATGCGCCTTTATACCACGTTGTTTCACAACCTATTCAGCCAACGATTGAGAAAGTGGTCATGCCGATGCAATCTTCAGCTGATCCCACTCCTCTTTTGGGGGGTGATGCACCTTTAGACCATGTTTTCTCACAGCCTATTCAACCATTGGTTGAGGAAGTGATCGTGTCAATGCAATATTTGGCTAATCCCACTCTTCTCTTGGAGAGTGTCGAGTCTACCAAAGTGGTCATGTCGATGCAATCTTCGACTAATCCCACTCTTCAATTGGAGAGTGTCGAGTCTACCAAAGTGGTGATGCCGATGCAATCTTCGTTTGATCCCACTCTTCTCTTGGGGAGTAATGTGTCTACCGACTATGTTTTTATCATTTCCAGTTTAGTACTTTCAAAATAAGGGGGCATTCCGCTCACTTTGAGAACACCCCCTCTAAATCCTAGAATGGTTTCCATTGATTGGAATGACCTTGTTGAGCCTCACCTTCCTTCTTATGCACCTTTTTCAAATAAGGGTTGAAGTTAATTCAAAATTTTTTATTGATGTATTGTAGATGAAGGAGCCTACACGAGTATTTTATCCTCCTCGGCTTGAAAATAATTGTGTTTTAATGAGCTTCTGAATGTTTCGCATGAGTTGTTGGATTTTGACATACGTCCTAGTGGATATTTGTGGATTCTTCCTCAATTTCCTATATCATTAGGTAGGAATATTGTCCTTGTCGATTTTATAGTGGTGCAAGGCTCGTTAGATTTCAATATGCTTCTCAGGCATGATTATGTATATGATATGAATGTTGTGGTGTCTACGCTCTTCCGGGTTATGTATTTCTCTCACAATGGAAGCATTATCAATATCAACCAGTTAGCATCTGATAGTCACCATCCTAATTCAACATTAGTTCAGGTTTCCCCTTTATATGTTCCTAGTATTTGTGTAGAGTCTACCCCGCTACAGGTAAATTATGTGGCGTCTTATCCTCAGTGTTCAATTTCTCCTGACCAAGAACTTGTTCACTCATGTTTTCCTTCTCGAGACTTGGTCTAAGAAATTGATCCATTGGTTTATACAATGGGGGCATGGAAGCTCTTGCTTTCCCCTCTTGGTTCGAGTGGTCTTGAGTTTCCTTTCATGTATGATATCACTATTTGTAGATCCTCAATCCCTTGTTTTTGTTATTCTTCACTAATAGACTCTGCTAATCCTGGCTAGAACCTCCATCGCCATATGGAATATGGCCAGTTTACTTTGCCTTTTGGGACTGTCGACCCTCCTCGTTCGTGTGATTTCTCAGATTTTGAATTACCTTCGGATGAGGCTATCCTTGAAGACATGACTATGATTTATATACTATGGGAACGCTTACACCGTGGTTTGTGTTTTCTTCCCTTTTGGGAGACTTTCCAAGTTGAATATCGAAGAGACTCTTGGTCAGATCCTAGAAACAGGCTCTACCTGAACCAGTACTATGCATTAGTCGTAAGTATGTGTGGTTCCTTATGCCATATTGTATAGTCCAGGTTTGTTGTTTTCAAGTTTTGTATTCAATAGAACCTCTTATTTTTCGAAGTTTCTATCTATATTGGATTTATTAAATTCTAGATGAGTTTTATTGGCCTTATATGCAGGATCTTGGAGACATTTTTTCATCATATCGATCTGTTCTAACAGGTATTAACATCGAAACTGCATCTAGGTTAGGTGATCTTAAGTTTCCCTACTTGCATTTTTGCATTATCTGTTTCTTGGTTCTTTTGGCCTTAGGATCAACCCCACTGAATTATGATACTAACCTTCCTTGATGATAAGTGTGTCGTACTTGATGTGGTATATACTTCCTTTCATGGGCATCCTAATTAGAGCCTCATTTTCCATTTGATGCACATGCAAAAGTACTTCATAGGCACGGGAGTCCTTTTAGTCCCATCATGACTGTGTGTCGAAGCCCCATTCTTCTTCATCTTTTCTGGCTCTTACCCGAAGAACTCCCTAAGAGCATGGTATTTTGTCTTTCAAGCTCGCTTAAACTTTGAAAGCAACATTTAACAAGAACTTGTTTATTATTTTCGGTCTCGTTTGGATTACTTAAGAAAAGAATCCCCCCTGGAGTCTTCTTTAATCCCTTTTTAGACTCTCTAAAATTGAAAATATTGATGAGTGATCTTGTTTCCCTTCACGCTCATCAAACTAAAATTTGAAGGCACATATGTCTAGAGGTATATTATCCCTTTTTCGTTCTGGACGGTTAATTTACAAATAAAGGTATGCCCTAGGAGCTTCGGTTCGCTAGGAGAGTATTCTCAGGCATAAGTTTAACCCTTTTCCTGGCTTGAGGGACTAAATTTTAAAAAAAAGAGACATTCTCTCAGTTTTGGTTTATCTCTTTTTTTGGGCCTTGGAGATTATCTACAAAAAATAAACCTCCTTGGAGTCCATATTTAATCTTTTTTTATACTCTCAAAATATGAAAATATTGTCGAGTGACCTTGTTCCCTTCACACTAGTTAATTGGTCCAGAAGGAATATCTATTTGGCATAAGTTTAACCATTTTTCTAGCCAATATATTATCTAGGAAAAAGGTACGCCTCAGAAGACATGTCTTGTCGGGAGAGTTCTCCTAAGTTATATTTTATACTTTTTCGGGCTAAGGAGACTAAACTTAGAAAAAGGTTGTGAGTCCATAGTTAAACTCTTTTCAAACTCCTTAAAATTGAAAAGATAGCTGAGTTATCTTGTCTCTGTGACACTCGTTAAAATAGTTTTGAATAAACGTCCTTTCGGTATAAGTTTAACACTTTTTAGAATCGACTAGACTAATTATGAAAAAGGAACTCTTTGGAGTCTTCTTTTAGTGTTTTTCAGACTCTCTAAACGTGAAAAACTATCGATCTTACCTTCTCTGGGCTCGTAAAACTTCACATGGAAGGAGTCTTGTTGTGTCATACTTAATTTCATCGCATGCATCATCCTTGCGTCTTTGGCCTAATTTGAGCTTCATGTTGTTATTAACTAAACCTTCAAAGCATTCCTTAAATGCAATCATTGTAGCATTTTTTCCCTCGCAATCTAACACTTTGACCCATGGAGGAATTTTCCTGAGTGTCCTTATCCTACACATGTCTCCTTGCATCGAGCATCAGTATGTTCCGTGCACTTGGAACTAATTTTCTTTCTCGTGACACTCGTTCCTCCTTTGTAACGTAGCATTCTTTTATTCTTTTTCAAGCTCGTTAAAAATTTGAAAAGAGAAAAAAATCAAATATTCCAAAAAGAGAGGACATGATATACATTATCTTTTATCTACAACAAGATATTCACCCGTGGACAAAGCACATCCTTTCATTTGTTCGCCAAGCATTGAGATCTAGTATGAACTTAGGAAGATATTCTCATTACATAGAGTTGTGTCCTCCTCCATTTAGTTACTCTTCCAAACATATGGAGAGTTTGTGGTGCCTCATGTATCACATACTTATGTCAATAATATGTTGCCTGAGTCTCATCATTTTGTCGTGGTTTTTTCCAAGGGAAGTTTTATCCAACCCGAGTCAACCATTATTTAGTTGATCTCTTGACTTTCATGAGTTGGCCATCCCGAGAGTCCAGTCAAGATTGGATTCAAAATCAATGAAGTTTTGTTCCTAATGATCAAGATCCTCTAGTATTTCCGCGACAACATGTCAAAGAACTCAAACTAGTGATTTTTACACTCCTATTGTACTCCTACCCGAGCTTTGAATATCTTGAAGTTGTTTCTCGAGCTATGAAGTCCTCATCTCCATCCACATGAATCGATGCTTCTTGAATATGCATATCAAATTGTACTTGTATATCTTTAGATGATCTTGAGATGTAGATCCAATATGTATTGTTCACGGATACACTTTATATAGACACTCATATTTGTCTCGTAGTCATATATGAAATGGATCTGCAGTGTACTCAATCAGAAACCATGCTTAGTTCATCTCGAGCATTGGTATGCCTACCTCAGAGATATTATCATTATTTTGCATATGACATGCTCTCGAACACTCATCACGGGCTCACTCAATTCCATGCCTTTTGTTAGCGTCAGAAGTCACCCCTGGATTACTTGCAGGAGCAGAGCCCAACACCCATCAGTTTTTATGTCACGATTTAATAAATGGGGGTGGTCGAATGGAAAGAGACCCAAGAAAGCAACATTGACACAGGAACCATGGTCTGGTATGTAGAAAGAAAGGGAGGTCTTGATCCAACTTCCGTCAGTAAGTTGATTAAAGGGTGGTAGATGGAATACTTTTGAGAAGGGTGAGCAAGACTGCCTCGGGCAACAACCCTTCGGAAGCTTGAAGAAGAAAAACTCAAAATCCAAGATCCTCTTGGTCCAGAGTTTCAAGGAGTTGAAGGGTGACTCGACTGGATCCTCCAATTCCAAGCCATTCCAACGCTGAGAAAA
>SNQJ01S0016861.1:3008-13708 GCA_010110895.2 Picea sitchensis | reverse complement strand
ATCCTCCAATTATGAGTTGTTCTAACACAGTAAACAAAGAGATGGAAAAAGAGGCTGAAATCCATAAAGTAAGAAGTCTTAAATGCCTTATACATTAACCAGAGTGACCAACGCTGCAACAAAACTTTACAATCGGGAGCCTAGCTCAACCATCCCCCTAGATCTAACAGCTCTGAACTCACCCGATGATGTTGTGAGTCCGATTTCAGGTGCTATCGACACTTTGGGGTTTGGGGCTTCGAGATGTATAATGACAGAAAACCTTCACCCTTTGAACTCGCGACTACCGAAAAGGCGACGTGACCAGATCTCGTGCCACGTGTCCTTTGGATGAATGACTGTCATCCATGCCCACACATGATGTGGGTGTTATCCATTGCGCTATCCTCGGTGCATATTCTCTATCTGTGACTTCCCACCAACCGTTGATCTACTCATATGGATGGATCAGGACCGCTGACACTATAATTTTTCCCGCTCGCTTGATTTTAAGTCCGAACAAGACTTCTTCTGTTCGCTGCGCTTGGGCGCTCCTCGTGCAACCTGCAAACCTAGATATCCCGATGCTGAAGACAAGTAATGTTGCTAACATTAGGCTCCATGGGGGATAGAGTTGTCCCTGTGATGCTCTAAGGACTCATTTTGCAGTTCCAGTGCCTTGTTGTTGGGCTATGGAGTCAAGCTCAAAACACCCCCTGCTGAAAATACAGGCCGAAAAGTAAAAGTGAAACAAAACAAGATACATGCTCAAAAGAGCTTATTTATGTACATTCCTAAACTAGTAAAATTGTATATACATGGGCTAAGTGAAAGAAAATTTCCACCATAGCCACCCATACTTCTTGGTGATTCATCCCTTCTCTTTACCGTAAATGCTCCATAAAATGCTAGGGAGGTATGATTGGCAGATGAAGATGAGGTTAACCATGCTGTCCATACCCCCAAATGTTGAGAAGGGGAATAAATTTATAGGCTCCAAAGCCTTTGGAAAGAACAACTCCATATAAGACCCCACATGGTCACCATATCTAATGCCATGGGAGTTTAGTTGGTCAGAAAACATCTCTTGTCCTCCGTGGTTGTTCACCTGTGGCATGATGTCTTCAGAGTGCACAAGTGGGCGGGGGACAGATGCAGGCTGGCCAATGCCAGATGACACCTGCCCACAAACAGGCTCTTGATAGGAGATGAGTTGTCTACTAATCCCTTCCTCTTTATGTTGCTCTGTGCTTCCTGCAAGACTAGTAGAGATGATTTCCACCCATGGCCTTTCCTTAATTAATAAAGGAAAATTCTCTATAATGTGGTCTTGGAAATCTTTCATAACACAATACTCACTTGTGAGTATTGGTGGACTAATGTTATTAGAACATTTCGAAAAATATGAAATGTAGGACTCCATGCATATGGCGACAGGATCATGGGGAGTATGATAGAATCCTGGCCGCTTCAGAAGACCAGGATGTTCTTCTACAAAAAACTCTCTACTCACAAAAGAATGTCCCTCCCCCTCATGGGAAAACCACTCTGGATCTTCTACAACTGCAACTTTTACTCCAAAAAGATGATATTCAAATAGAGCAGTAGGATCTAGGTCACAATGACTATTTCTTGGTTCTTATTCCAGATCTGATCCATAATTGCTATATCCTTGCTTAGATTCTGAAACAAACTGACAGTCTTCTTCCTCCTGTATATGAAAATATGCCTGCTTACGAGTCCACCTGCTAGCCCTGATGTTTTCCTCAACCTCTATAGCATCCTCAAACAGATGTATCAATGATGAGGATTTCCTCTCTCTTAGGAGGAAGACTAGATCTAGATGATGAGCCATGATATAGTACACCATAGCAGAAGTCTCTGTGGGTCTGATCTCTACAGGAATGCTATGATAAACACTGAAAAATATTTTGTTGAAAACAACCAAGGCTTCATCTTCCCCTCTCCTCAAGGCATTAAACTCAGACCAATATTGATCAAGGGACTTGTTCTCACCCCAACCTTTTAAAAATGTATGGTATAGTTCAGTCCAGGAACCAATAGAACCGGCCTCCAGACACCTAAACCACACTGCAACATCTCCAGATAGGGAGTGTGAGAACATCCTCATTACAACATCTTCGTGAAGGATCTCAAATTGATCAATAAGGGTCTCAAAGGCCTCCATATGCCTCTCAGTTGTAACATGACCTTCCCCAGAAAATCAAGGAATATACTTGAAGAAATCATGAGGATAAGGATTAAGGTGATATGGTAGCCTCAGAGGTTTAAACAACTTATTTTTTATTTTGATTTGAAAAGCAGTGGGCTGATCATGGGATTCAATAAGAGGATGGGGAGGCTTAGTAGGAAAAACAGGGGGTAACGAGGTCTGGGAAGACTGTGAATTATCCTCAACCTCCTCAGGACTACAAGGGAACTCAATTCCAAGAGGAGGTGTGATACAGATCTCATCTTCATGGATAGGCAGAGGTGAAGGCACAAGATCAATATTTGCAACACAAGAAGAGGGTATGATTTCTTCTTCTGAGTGGATAAGGGGAGGCTCAAGGAAATCAGAATGTACAAAGGAGAGGAAAAAATTCTCTATAAATGAAGGGAAAGAGAAGAATGAGCTGACAAGGAAATACAAAACTTCATGCAGTAAGCTCATAAACTGATACCTGGTCTTTCCCTTCGACGTGGACTTCCTTCTGTCAACAGAATCCCTTCCAGTGGAGTCTTTAAATGTGGAGTCTCCAAGTGAATTCTATGCAGAATGAGTGTGTCCAGTCCTCGTTCACCATCAAATACCAGAACTGAGCTTCGTGTCTCCCAAGAGCTACCAGGTGTAGCCAGAGGCACTGCAACAGAGGAGTTACCAGGTGGAATGACCTCAGAGGAGTCGCCAGGTGCAAGTGCAATCTTCAATGGTTCTGATGTCTAATGCACCTTCAGAATCAGAAGCTCGATGTCATTCAATCCCAGGGAAGATTTTCAACTTCGTCCCCGGCAACGGCGCCAGAAATGTTAGCATCAAAAGTCACCCCTGGATTACTTGCAGGAATAGAGCCTAACACCCATCAGTTTTTATGTCACGATTTAATAAATGGGGGTGGTCGAATGGAAAGAGACCCAGGAAAGAAGCATTGACACAGGAACCAGGGTCTGGTATGTAGAAAGAAAGGGAGGTCTTGATCCAACTTTCGACGGTAAGTTGATTAAAGGGTGGTAGATGGAAGACTTGTGAGAAGGGTGAGAAAGACTGCCTCGGGAAACAGGCCTTCGAAAGCTTGAAGAAGAAAAACTCAGAAGCCAAGATCCTCTTGGTCCAGAGTTTCAAGGAGCTGAAGGGTGACTTGACTGGATCCTCTAATTCCAAGCCATTCCAACGCTGAGAAAACACAAGAACTGATTAGAAACGCTACGACTATTGCAGTGATCCAACCTACATCATCCTACAATAGCGCAACTCAACTGGATCCTCCAATTCCAAGATGTTATAACACAGTAAACAAAGAGATGGAAAAAGAGGTTGACATCCATAAAGTAAGAAGTCTCAAATGCCTTATACATTAACCAGAGCGACCAGCGCTGCAACAAAACTTTACAATCGGGAGCCTAGCTCAACCATCCCCCTAGATCTGACGGCTTTGAACTCACCCGATGATGCTATGAGCCCGATTTTAGGCTCTATCGACACTTCAGGGTTCGGGGATTCGAGATGTATAATGACACAAAACCTTCACCCTTTGAACTCGTGACCGTCGAAAAGCTTACATGACCAGATCTCGCGCCACGTGTCCTTTGGATGAACGACTGCCATCCATGCCCGCACATGATGTGGGTGCTATCCATTGCGCTATCCTCGGTGCATCTTCTCTATATGTGACTTCCCACCAACCGTTGATCTACTCATATGGATGGATCAGGACCGCTGACACTATAATTTTTCTCGCTCACTTGATTTTAAGTCCGAACAGGACTTCTTCTGTTCGCTGCGCTTGGGCGCTCCTCGTGCAACCTGCAGACCTAGATATCCCGATGCCAAAGACAAGTAATGTTGCTAACACCTTCCCACTGTGTAAAGATATTGTAAAGTATTCCGACCATCAGTTTCTCTTCTGACCTCACACATTAGGGGGAATCTATTATATTCCAAAAATTCCATATCTGTGCATACAAGACATTGGCCCATCCATTTGCATACTTTGCCAAAAATACTACTGAGGCTTCCTTTTAAAAAACCCTTAAAGATATTTTAAAGTATTTCGGCCATCAATTTCTCTTCTGACCTCACACATTAGGGGGCATCTATTATAGTCCAAAAATATCATATATGTGCATACAATACATTGGCCCATCCATTTGCATACTTTGCCAAAATTACTGTTGAGCTTCCTCCTAAAAAACCCTTTTTTGGATAATGTACATGCCCTACTACACTAATATCATGTGTACACACACATTCTTCATTCTAGTTAGTCTGCATACACATGTGTTTTGCATGATAGTTAGCCCACATTTACCTCCAAAAGTTGCAAAAAATATAAAATTGCACGGAATTCGGAGGAGTTTATGGGCTATGGAGTGTTTCCTAACCATTTTACCCCTTCTATCCCTTACCCAAACCAAATAACCATATTTTTATCATATAAAAATAGGTCTTGGGGATTCATTTAGGGACATGAACAAGAGAATAAGAAAACTCTGTCAAAATCCCTTCCCTTTCTTTGCCCAAGATTTGCATCTCATTCTGAGTTTTAGCCTCAACTTTCCCCTCCAACCATTCTCCCTATACAACCCTTCCTCCTTCCATTGATGGTATGTTGTTTGTGATAAGATAATGTGGGATTGATACACTTGGAGCCACGATAGAGGAGCCTAGACTTGGTTCGTAGAGAGGTCGCTAGAAAAATTTGTAACCTTTTTTTATCTTGAATTTGAATAAAATAGATTATCTTTGTCCCAAAACCCTATGTTTACATGTTCTTATTAATTTGAGAATTTATGGCTATGTTTAGACTTTTAAAGTGATTATTAGAGATTTTATATGTTGTTGCATTGTATTCCTAACCACTTGCAGGTCAGCTTTGGGAGGAAATATGTGATCTAGGAAGCGGCAACAAGCGAAAGAGGTCTACACCAACCGTAAGGACTTAAGGTGCACTCATTAAACCTCTCTTTCATATTTCTCTCTTCACTTAGTTTAGATGGTTTTGGGGTATATTAAAGGTAGATCAGTCTTTTAATGGAGTTATCACTCTACCTTTTCCTTAGACCCAGTTTAGGGGGATTTTCCCTGTAGCAACAGGGAAACCCAAGAACTACTTCTCCATATTCACAGATTGCATCCCTAGTAAATGCATTGGCATAGACTAGTGTGGTTCACCCAAGGGGATTTGAACTAGGCACCTGCTAGCATGAACTAGTGAAATTCCCAACAACATTGGTGACAACTAATTGATATAACCCCTAAAGTTTTAAATTAAAGGACATGCAGGTGTGCCTTGATCTACTTATATATGAAAGGGTCATTATATCATTTAATATAATCTCTTTGGGTGAAACCACATATTCGACCACTACCTCAATATGGACCCATGGCTTTAGGAAAATCCCATATGAGAACTGAATTTTTCCCATTAGTGAAAAATTCATTACTCCTTACTAATGGATCCAACCCTTTTTGGATAAAATTTGAAATACATGAGGGTGGTATTTGATCCACTTATTGTGTATGGGTCATGAGATATTTTAATATAATTTCTTTGAGTGCAACCACACATTCAACCACTACCTCAAGGTGACACATGGTTCCAGGAAAAGTGCTCAAGGAATTGAATCTTTCCCACTAGTGAAAATTTCCTTGCTTTTCACCAATGGATCCAACCCATTTGGAGGAAATGTAAAATCTTACAAGTGCTTAGGATTAGATTTCATTTTTCATTTGAACTAGAGTCACTATGTCGAGAAGTGAATCGATGGAGGTTGGAAATATTATTATGATCTTTAAAACAAATGCAAAAATGTTGAGATATGGGATTCAAATAAGAAAAATAATATTTTCGATGCTTTAGTTAACCCAGCTATTCTTTAAGACTATAAGGTGTCGGTATGTACCATGCCTTATGAGACTTGGAATAAAATTGAACAAATCCAAAAGTACTTCATAACTGATAATTTTAAAATTAAATGTGAAACTCCTTACTCCATTATCTTTATTGAAGTTGGGTGTACTTCTATGGAGTCTAAATCATGATTGTATATTTATATTATAAACACAAATTGTTGAAGTTGAAAAAATATAGTCTCAATGTCATTGCTTCTATAGTAGCCACAACGAACTTAAAGGAGATTGCACTAGAGGCTTTAATGCTCGGGTGCTTAACTATTGGAACATAAAACAAGATGATCAAATTAATAATATGTACAATGTTAAATATTACATCTCTATGAAGTTTAAAGATAATATGAAAACGCCTGCAGGGGTTTGGTCTAGTGGCCAACGAACGTATTGTTAAGGCATTTGTGTTGTTACGCAGGTCACGAGTTCAAACCTCGATTTATCCAAAGGCATTCTTGTGGGTTGTGCGATTCTCCCTAGGGGTTATAAGGTATCCAATAGGATTCGACCCTGTGTCACGTGAGTATGATACTGTCGCTGTTGCCGATTATCCTAGTCATTAAAAAAAAAAAAAGATAATATGAAAACATTAATAAGGGAAAGTTGAAATACTACAAAAAATTTATAAATCTAATTTGGATAATCAAAACTATTTTTTCAACATTGTGAAATTAGAAAAATAAAATAATAGTATTTCTAAAATGAGGGTCCATGTTGATGACATCTATAGTGAAACAGGTCATCGTATTAACTCACAAAATCATTGGGATGAATGAATTTGTAAAATCTATTATAAAAATGAGGTTGAGGATGAACACCATTTCCTTTCACTTTCCTTATACTTATGGGATTTTTGTGCATGTGAGTACAAAAAAACTATCCTAGCTTATTGTTAGGACTAAACGAAAACCTAAGGAATAAATGAACAATGATATGAAAAACCTATCTATACCCTAGCATGCATAACATATATCAAATCATAAAAATAATAAATTTCAATTATTCAAATGGAATTTAAACATCAATTTTGGGGGAAAGAGGAGAAATTGTCTATTATCCAACTGAAAGGAAAATTAGCATGAACTATGTCACCTAGAAAAAACCATGCAACTTATTGGATTTAATATTCTCTATGGGGGATTCCTTTTAACCTTTGTTGGGGCACTCTTAATTTCTTAAAATGAATATGGAACACTTCCCATTGTGTTTGGAAACTTTTAAGGGGAGAATGGGCAACATCAAAGTAAGAAACTAGTAGAATAAGTGCAATGATGAAATGATCTTCCTACTCGTTCACTTAATTCCTCTAGCATAACCTTATATTCACATTTGTTATGAAATGAGTAGCTATTCCCTCTTATTTATAGGCCATTCCTTAACCTTGAAAGAACCCAAATTCAATGTGAATCCTTGGGTTTTATTCATGGGAACCCATGTAATTGAATTAACCTTAAGAGTGGAAATTCCACCCCTCCATTGGTGAGTAAGAGACACCTAGTATGGGAATCCATTCACCATCCATTCCTTAGAGCCAACTAGAAGCATTTATGGGCCATGTAATTCCCCAATTCACGAATTTCAAAGTCACGTAGGTATTCCATTAAAACCAATGCCATTGGGTTAGCTCAATGAGAGAGTCTCTCACATGAACGTGTATCCATTCAATTATAATTTGGATAGATGCAAATGGCATATAATTGGTTTTTAAACCATCCTTTCAAATGTATTCAGTTGTGTCAATGCTTCTTTGTGATGATTCTGATTAAAATAAATTAAATGTCACAAGTGAGAAAAATTGAAGTGATAATAGATGCCACTAGATATATGATGTTAGAATCACCTTTTATATCCAAAATACATCCTATGTTTCTTACCCATGTAGCTGGAAAGTGTGTGTGTACACACACACATACATAGAGGAAATTGAAGAAAGGAGCTCCAACAAAGTGATAGAAAACTACGTACAAAATGAACAAGAAATATGGCAAGTCCATGATTGTGAAATACTCAAAATAAAGTAAAATTTGGGATCATAGATAGAGGATCTGGATCAATTATAAATATAAAAATGATGTTGCTTCTTGTTGAGAGGGAAAATACCCAGATGTCCATAGTAAGGGTTAATTCCAGTGAAAAGGCACAATTAAGCTCTTCCCTATTTGGCATGGAATAATCCCCTGGATTAATGGCTCGACAACCTTCAAAGATATTTAAATGTGTTGTAGTATTCTCCCTTTTAGTTATATGAAGTTTAATAAACAAGAAAGAAATTGTACTATCTACTTGGAATAAAGAAAATGTTTATTAGAGAGTTATATCTCATTAGAGGAGGAAAATAATTGTTGATCCTTTAAATTCTAAGAAATTGCTCCCTAAGAATAGTTGAAATAAACAATAAATCTATCCAAAAAAGTATTTAGTTTAACATGGAAAACTGCTTGAGAAATTGTTGAAGAAAATAAATGAAAAGACTTTAAATATTGTTTCAATATAGTTTGAGATAAAATTAGAAACACCTTACAATACATCCATACAGATAATTGAATTACATATTAGTCCACAATGTTCATTCTACATAATTGATTCTCTTCAGGAAAAAATGTTCTAGCCAATTATTGTCTTCTTCATTCATCAAAGGATTAGAAGTAGTTCTCTTAAAATAATGTTTTTAAAGACATACCATCAAAAAGATCATATAGTTTATATATACAATTTCAAAAGTTGACAATAACAGCCAATTTTAACTTAACCCTTGGGTGAACTAGGGGTTTCCTCTCTAACTATCTCTTTATCATACTTTTCCCGTTGTTCAAAAATAATTTTACATAAATTATCATGAGAAAAAGTGTGTTGTTTTTGGGGAGCCTTCAAATTTGGATATTACCTATTAAATATTTTGTTGTATTTATCTATTTTAGGGAATGCACATTTTAGTTGTGCATATTTTCTCACTTCCTCCATAAGAGAATTCTTGAGATGTTCTCTTTCAGTGACTAACACTTTGCATACCATTAGGGGAATTTTGAGGTAAAAAATGGGCCTACAAAAAAATGTACTATCATAATCAACCTTAAAAGAACCAATAGGCATCGGATGGGCTACCACGTAGTGCAGACAGGCCACATGGATTGGAGCTAGGATGGGCCTTAAATACAGTGTAACAACCTACTCGTTACGTCGACAATCCTCTTATAACAAGTGCAAAAAAAAAATTGTTATAGGTGTGTGCACGCGTGTACAAAGGAAATAAATACATTTGACTCTACATCGCCGCCCGAAAACAAATAAGACGCAACCACAATGAACACAACAAGACGACATAAGACGCTCACCAAGTGACTGGATGCACTAACTATGATCAATCGACAATAAGTAAAACTGACTACCCCTCCATCCTACCCTACAATGGTTAGGACCTCCAAGACACATAAGCAATTCTCAAGCCCAGGTTCCCATCAATTTTAACCATTTAAGGTCTCAGGGCTGGCGACTGTTCTGAGGAACATGGAGGTGTCTACATCCCGCCCGACACCATCAATACCAAAAAAATGCTAAATCTACCAACATCAATGATTAACTAAGATTCGTTCTATCAACCACATTCCATTTAACCAAGGGTGAGAGTACTTCTTACTATTAACCATCATACATTAACTTTAATTAACCATGCAGTAATAATATAGCTTTAAATCAATCCATCATCATCAGTGTTTATTGGCGCATAAAAACGTTCACTCTTTGTACATGGTGCAAGGGTTGTTATTCCAATAATCATTGATAAATCTATAATGCAAGAAAACATTGGGATCCATCATTCATTATTACATAAATTCCTATTGCGCACATTTCTAAAATCTAAAACTCAAATTGTGACGAGAAGTCTAATTGCACAATAGTACGATAATCATCATTCAACCATCTAGAATATGGGAATACAAGCACCTTACTTAACAACAAGGTAATCACACATCTGACCACCTGCAATATCAACAAGGTAACCCACCCCTGAACGTATTTACTGCCAACTCCATAATGGAAACCAAATATATAAGCATTAAATACCGATCCCTTACTCCTTTTAAATTTTCCGTTAGTTGACGAGTGGCCCAAAAATACCTTTAAAAGTAACGTAAAATCAACTAATCACAATTCCCCATCACACATCATAATAACTGATTGTATCACCTCAAAGAATACATACCATAATACTAATTTACCTCACCATACGATCAACACAGTTAGCCATAATTATTTCATGTCAATATCTACCATTAATTCGGATCCAAGTGTGTATGTGTAATAATTGACGTAATTGTCTTGAACCACTTAAAAGCATAATATATTATAAATGAAAACACAATACAATATAAATAGGAAGGTCAGAAAATAATGAGATGTCAATGAGTATCATACCATATCACTATTCATAAATTGAAAAGTGGGAAACGAATGATTTATTTAAGAAGTAATCCATTTGTACAACAATACACTTTATTCAAATTGCAAAGGATAAGATTTATTTAAACTAAATAGCATTTTAAATCTTGAATCAATAGCATTTTATATATATATAAGTAAAACGAAAATCAACCAT
>SNQJ01S0016860.1:202289-232197 GCA_010110895.2 Picea sitchensis | reverse complement strand
TTGAGCAGAAGGACCTCAGTGAGTGCCAACAGAAATGGGTGACGAAGGTACATGCATTCAACTTTGACATAGAGTATGTCAAGGGGAAGAAGAACATTGTGGTCGATGCACTATCGAGGAGAACAAGTCAGTGAGTGTGTGACCTCCCAGTAGAACAAGTCAGAGCATTCTCTTCCAGCAGGACTACTTCAACCACTCCCCATTCCAGAGAAGAAATGGGGAGTATATCTATGGAATTCATCACAGGTTTACCCAAGGTCCAGGGTAGGGACTGTATCTATTTAGTGGTCGTCAGATTGACCAAGTTTGCTCACTTCCATGCCATACCGATAGAGTACAATGCAGTTCAGGTAGCTGAACTTTTATTCATGGAGGTCTTCAAACTTCATGGGTTGCCGAAGAACATCATCAGTGAAAGGGACAGTCGGTTCATAGGGAAATTTTGGAGAGATTTGTTTGGGTTGGTGGGGATAGAGTTGACACCTAGCACCATCTATCACCCTCGGACATATGGGCAGACCGATATTGTCAACAAGTGGGTTGAAGGGTATTTGAGGAACTATGTAGGAGGACAACAGAGAACATGGTTAAAGTGGTTACATTTAGGAGAACATTGCTACAACACCACCTTCCACATGTCCATTGGTATGACACCCTTCTGAGAATTGTATGTATATGATGCTCTCACTTTGGTAGACTTGGTCTTCGAGGAGAGAAGAGCTCCCAAGGCTAAGGATTGGATCATAAAGAGTCAAGAGATTCTCAAGTCATTGAAAGAGAACCTATAGATGGCGCAAAACCGACATAAGATAAGTGCGGATAGGCACAGGATAGAGCACAACTTTGAGGTTGGAGATTTGGTTTTCCTGAGACTCCAACCCTACAGGTAGTCATCTTTGAAGAAGAGTGGGGCTGAGAAGCTCAAGCCCATATTTTATGGTCCTTACAGGATCATGCGCCGAGTAGGAGAGGTTGCTTATGAGCTAGAGCTTCCAGAGGGGAGAAAGATTCATAACATGTTCCACATGTCTTTCCTCAAAATGACAGTGGGACAATTCATTAGCACATCAGAGGAGATTCCCTCGTTGGATGAGGAGGGACAATTGGAGTTAGTTCTAGAGGAGGTTTTGGAGTTCCAGGAGTGCAAATTGAGGAGCAGGGTCATCAGAGAGTGTTTGATCAGATGGAGAGGGCTTCCAGAAGAGGATGCCACTTGAGAGAGCGAGAAGGTGTTGTAGCACCCTGAACTGGTATTGCTTGAGGACAAGCAATTTCGGGAAGGGAGGATTGTAATTTCCCTTTCCAAATAGGAGCTCCAGAGAGCAGGCTTAATGGTATAAACCGCCCCGTTAGACTATATCCAGGGCCAGAAAGGGGTAAACAAGGTCACTAGAGGCCACTTCAGTCACCGGTGTTATATTTGGAAAGTGACATTGAGCTAAAAAGGCTTAAAAGCATTTTTAATTCATTATGAGCTAAAAATAGAAGTCAACAATGAATTAGGGTTTCAACAGTGATTTAGGGTTTTGGAAGTCAACAATGAATTAGGGTTTCAACAATGATTTAGGGTTTTGGAAATCTATAAAGGAAGGGTCAGCGACCTAATTCATCATTATGCAGATTATGAACTGTCATTGAGGAGAAGAGGCGCATCTCAGGAGAGATAGTTCAGTGGATTCTAGGAGGAAGACACCAGTTGGTTGATTTTGGTGTTGAGTGACACACCCTAGTCACCAGGAAGATCATTCAGGTCTTCCATCATTCTTCAACAACAGTTACACAGTGTTCAACAGCAAGGGCGCATTCATCCAGAGTGAGGGCGCAACTTCTGAGAGGGTTTTTAGTCGACTTATCCAATTTAGGGAGATTTCTGAGATTTCCCTCTGACCCATTTGAGAGAAAGGCAAGGCGCATCTTTTTCTGGGTTCCTCATCAGATTCTGACAGAGGAATCAACTGGGGCACATTTTCCAGACTTGGACGTGCGACATTTTTGGCGGATACATTTGGGGTTCCAGAGTGAGCATCAGGTTATATTCATGGAAAACCTTCCGACCAATTTCCCAGTAGACCAAGGTGATCATTTTGAGACACATCTCGTCTGATTCCGATGGTGGAATCACTAGGACGCATTTTTTCAGAGAAAGAGGGGTGCATTCCCCTAGGGGGATCCATCTGGGGTCCAAACCCACCAGCAGAAGGGTCCAACAGTTACCAGTATTGAGGACTAGAGCAAGGCGCATCATTTGGGATATTTTCCAGGCCATTTCGAGAAGTACATATCCCAGGGTGAACTTTCCAGACTTCCAACAATTACCGTCAGAGCTGCCATAGTCCCAACGCATCCATTGATTCCGCAGTGCTCCCATATTTCGGGTATTATATTTTAGTTTCTTATTTGTATTCTGGCTAAGATCCTTTGTCTGTTGATCTAGTCTAGTATTGTCAGTTTATTTAGCCGCATTCGGCCATTTTGTAATCCACAAAGATATCATAATACAAAATTTGTAGTCCTTTTTCACGTTTATTATTTGTATGATCATTTATATGATGTCGACCATTGATCCTACACACACATTAGCAACGTTTCCTAGACTATCCAAGTCAGGAACATTACACTGATATTCTCTGCAAATTTAAGGACTTCAGTAGCTTCAAGGACTTCAACAACTTCAGCAGCTTCATTGGCACAAGAACATATTCTCTGCAGCTTCAAGAACGTGACTAGTAAGGAAACCAAACATAATGGCTTCAAGGACGTGACCAGGAAACCAGACTGAATGTTTTTATGTGAGAAAACCTCTTGAAGAAAAATACAAGGGCACCAACCAAGATAGACACATAGCACTAGACACATAAACACATAGCACTAGACACATAGCACTGCACTTGTCCTTTGGGGAAAGACTATGGAGATTCGATCTTCCACGTAATTGTTTTGTAATACCTAGCATAAACTTTGGTTAAATTATTGGAAAAATTGTATAGCATTTAATGCCAGGGAAGTAATGCTAGAATTAGTTCTAGCATTACTTGACTTGAAAAAATTATTCATCAAATTTGTGCGAGAGGGTGCTTTAAAGGTAAGGTTTTCTTCGTTTGTGCCTCGGGAAGAGGCCAAATAAGACCTCCAAGTGGAAACTTAGGTTAAAATATATGGAATGTTGAAGTTTAATGATATGATTTTTCAAAACTTTATCTTAAAACAAGAAAAGCTTCTTGGTTTTTGTGCCAAAATAATACTAAGACTAAGAATCAATTACTATAAGTCCCTCAGCCCGAAGGGCAGGGACTAATAAACACAAATATATGTAATACTTGGTTTCTATTATTGTACATAAAATAATACTTAATCTCTATAATAATATTAATAAAACATAATACTTTATCATTTTATTTTTATTAATATTAATCTATAAATTTGATAGTTAATCATTGCATACATGAATTATGCATGAATTATGCATGAATTTAGTTAATCTATAAATTATGCATGAATTTAGTTCAACTGGTGTCATAAAATGTTTATGGGGTTAGTAGCAGGTGTGCTACACTGAAGGAGGGACCTATGCTTTTATGGAGTCTTTTAGTTGACTTGGGGACACCTAGGTTACAATAGTGATCATGTAGGTGGAGTGGACCTAGAAGATCACATGGCATAGAAGAGGCATTGAAACATTGGATCCCTTGGAGAAGGAGTGTTACACCTTGGATGAGGAGTTCCCTTGTCTTGGAGCATTTCTTATGTATCATCATCACATTGGAGCTTCACATGTGTCACTTGTAGAGGGAGTGCTTCACATGTGTAGACCTACTTGTTTCATGTAGGTTACTTGTAGTGGTTTAGGTCCACTTATTATTGTATATCTCCCTTTACTTCTCATATAAATAGAGGAAGTGGAGATGCATTCTTATCATCATCATTTTACTCTTTTCTTTACACATGTCTTATAGGAGTAAGGCACTAGGGTTCATGAGGAAACCTTAGGAGAAGTTATGAAGAGGAAAGAGGACATATTTGTTGGAATTTTCTCTTGTAATATGGTAGGGTTTGGTATTAGGAACAAGACATTAGAGATGATGATCTCATTATCATTCATGCTTGGAGAGATTACATCTCAAATTTTTAGGGTTTAGAGATGTAGGAGAAGGAGAACTAGTCTCTCTCCCTATCTTGTTCATTCTTCATTTTACTTTATCTCCCATGTCTTGAGGCGCTAGGGTTTCTTGAGAAATATTTAATTCTAGGATTAGGGTTTGATCCCTAAGGAGGCATTGGAATTAGGGTTTGTAGATAAAACCTAGGTCATACTTGTTGAAGAGGAGGAGAAGAGGAGATGTCTTGCATGAGGCCAAGGAGGAATTGTTAGTGTGACTCTATTTTGTTGCAGTATCTTTGATAGAGATAGGGTTTTCCATACTATTCCCTAGCTAGGGTTTTGGAGAGATTGGAGGGCTGTATATGTATGTATGTGTGTATGTATGTATACACACACACACATGTGCACACACACACACACACATATATGAACTTTTTAGTTGTCCCAAATTGTCTTATTGCAGATTTGATTTTCAACTATCATTGTGATCTTCATGGTTCGATATTTTTTATCACTTATATGCCTTGTTGATTTGACATAAGTTGAGGGTGAAATTATTAAGGGTTTCACTTGATATTGGATACATTAGGAAAATTTTTATTGTCATAATTATTTCCTTCATAAAGTGATTTTCATATCTAATTTATGCATGATAATATTTCCCTAGAGAGTTGAAGCTTCTGGCATAAGTTTTGGTATCTTTTACCTTGAATCCTAGTGGATTGGGGTTATTAAGAAGTGAAATATTGTCCAATGTTTCTTCTATTTTATTATATTTTAGATCAACCCTAAGACTGTAAATTCATAAGAACTAGAACTTGGAAACCTTTAGTAAAGAGGTGAAATTTTTGAATTGCAAAAGAAACCTCAAATCATGAAATATGTACATGGTATCAAAGATTTATTGGCTAAATCACTCTCTAGTTGAAAATGGATTTGGTATTTCAACTGTGGTGTTCCCAAGAGAGGTGATAGACCTTGTTGAGGTTGTTACTTTAGATTTTTAAAGTTGTTCAGTGTGAAACTCTAGGTTTCTTTGGAGAAGTGCTAGGACCATTGGAAGTTTTTGGTCTAGTTCATTTATTGTTGAATATTTATTTAGGATGTTTAATATGACTTTCAATCTTAGAGAGTGTGATAGGTTGGAAAAATATTCCAATTTTGTTCCTTGTAAACTTAGGATATAGATGCTTATGGAGGAAGCATATCTTTGAGATCATGTTGTATTAGTGGTTCTAGAACCTATTGATCCAGCATAGTTGGCTTCTCATCATAAGAAGGAGGCCAAGTAAAAGAGAGTCATTATATATTTGGTGAAGGAACATTTCATCCCTCACATTATAGAGAATATGGCATGTAAGGACATGTTTGAATCTTTGGTTGATTTTTTTCAAATCTCTTGTGTTTCTTGACAAATGCTAGCAAAAAACAATTTTTTATCCATTCACATGAACAAGACAAATAATATGGTGGGCTATATGACCAAGATCAAAGAGACGAGATATGAATTGGTTGCAATTTGAACAAAGTTGGAGGATAAGAAGGTGGTATCCATTGCTTTGAATGTAATTTTACCTTCTTGGAGGATTTATGTTCAGGGTGTTTATTCCCATGAGAATATTCCACCTTTTTCAAAGTTGTGGAATGATCTTGTATAAGAAGAAATTAGGATAGAATATTGTTTAGAGAAACAATAGGAGGTAGATGATATTTGTCTTATAGGGAGGGTGAACAAGGTTAGAAATAAAGAATAAAATAATAAGGTATAGGTATATGAAAGAATAATTTGAGTAACATAATGCATTTTTTATATTATGAGATGGGATTCTAGTAGGTGTAGGGGAGGATCCCTCTTAGTTTGAAGCTTCCTTCTCCATGGTCTTGTGTTTGTCTTCTAACACTACACCTATTGTTGGATCATATGTGGATAGTGGGATTTGTGACATATGACTTATGGAAATTCATTCTTTAGTATACTTAAGGATAAAGAGGGAGTATGTGTGTGGAATTAGGTGATGATGCTACTTATATAGTGATAAGAGTTGGCTCCATTTCCTTCTAGATGTCATTAGGTGATGTTATTCATGAGTTGATAGATGTTTTATTTGGTATTGGTTTAAATAAGAATCTTCTTCAGTTTCTTGTTGGATAGATGTATAATGTAGAGTAACATTTGAAGGACAACAATGCACAATCAATGATTGTAGTCTATTTAGTATGAGGAATTTTTCTAGAGGGATGAGAGAGGGTGGCCTTTAAAGGTTACTTGTTGATCCCATGGCACTTGTAAATTATTAGGAGAAGTTGGAAGAGACTTATAGTTTTGAGGAGGCATATGAGAATATACGACAGTATGCCATGGAGACAAGTTCAAAACCTATTGTGGAATTAAGGAGATTCTAGACTTGCAATTGATGAGAGTGTTGTAGAGTATAGGTATAGGGTTGTTTTGTTATATCGAGAAGAGGGAGTTGACCTTGATGATACTCTTACTTCAATATTCTCTCAAAAATAGGGAGGTGATGGTGTTCAGGTTGATTTTTTAATTGCATGATATTTTGATGTGCATCAGAGAGATGCCCATGATCACAATTTGTTGACAATTTTGACCCATGATGATGACTTGAGGGATGATGGAGTTTGGTAGGTTATTGATGATCCAAATTTATGTTCCTTCATATTCATAGATGGTCAACATTCTTTGGATATTCAAGATGTTGTGAAAACATCTTGTGTTGTTGGATACAATGATACTTCAAGCTTATAGGATTGAGATTACAACACAATAAAAGACAACAGGGAATATAGATATAAATTTTGATGAAGATATAAAATATTCTAGTTCCTACAACTGATTATCCTTTATTGATTAAGGATAATTAAGAGGCTTTTTTTTTAAATACTTATTCAAAAAACTTGAGATGGTTCATATTTAAAGGTGGACGAGGTGAGATTAGGGATGGATATGAGTTTAGCAAGTTCAGAAGTATAACAAATTCCACCGATTACTGATTAGACCATCGGGCATCGATGAAATGCATTGGAGTTCTAAAGAGTTAAAAAATTATGTCGATCGCCGATGAGCCATCAACGTCGGTGGAAATATCATAGGTTTGGTGCAATAGTTAATGTATTTTGTTGATGGTCGATGACCCCATTTTTCCAAATAATGAATCTTATTCGTTCGATCATGGATAAGGGAAAATATCGACCGTTGATGTTTACCACACAAGTAGTGTTTATTTCAATGACTAGGTTGGCCACATCATCATGCCACATCACCTTCCACATTTACTCCCATACTTTCCATGTCAGCTGCCACACCATATTTTATACTATATTTTTGTCACATCGGACACCATGTCATACGCCACGTCATCCACTATGACATATACCATGTCATCATTGTATGGTCTTATCTTATTATCATCAATGATCGACGGTTTTGATGGAATGTTTAATGAGTAGGCACTCCTCTTCGTTGATGTCAATGAACCCATCAGGCGTCGAATGGATTGATTAACCTATTAAAGTTCCTGCAAAAATGTTTCTCTTTGATTGTCGATGAACTCATCAGTGCGATCATAATCAACCCACCATACAAAAGAATATGGAAACTACCCGACCCCAATTAAATTCTTCCTGCAAAACCAGTTTCAACTGTTCGATCACGAGAGCGAATAAATACAAACCGTTGAAGTCCAAACTCATGCCTTATCCATTCCGCAGTTTTATTGAGTTCCACACGTAATAAACATGTCGACCATGAACTAAGTACAGGCGTGGCGCATCACTTGTTTCCCATTTTCCTTTCCGTTCAGCATCCCCTAGTAGTAAGACGTAGCATGATGCATCCCTTAACATAGGTATCATGGTTATAACAAGTGCCAAAGAAACAAGTTTGAAAACGCTTCGTTGGAAATAATTTTTCCGCGGCACAAAATCCTAATTAGATCTAGATCTGAAATAAAAAAATCCCCTAACCGTTGGTCCTACACATGATTTATTATAAAAAATGCCATGTTTTTCCAAGTGCATAAAAGTCTAAAAATTAAATAATGAGAGAAGAAACCAATTTCATATTTTTGCGATAAATTTTTGATATTGAACTCCATTTGAGGCGTGTTTTATACCATTGGAAAAGTCTCATCGATATATAAAATTTTGTAGTTATAAGTTTGTTTATTATTTGGGTTGTTTTTCATTAATGTCAACCCTTGAACAAGTGCAGTAGCACAAAGTTTAGATTAATGGACTAAGATTTGTTTCATGTATAATGAGTTTTAATATATTTGAGAATTGGCTATTACAGATGGGTAGTACATGTCATGTGTTTCCACGATTAGTCATGTAGATGTCACATAACTCCCTGGTTAGAGTTATGGCCAATGTGAGTTGGGAATCCCTCAAATATAATTAGCATCTAGAAGAGCTAAAAGGTCAAGTGAGTCAAGTTTGTAGAGAAGAGTATTTAAATAATAAAGAGAAAAAAAAAAAAAAAAAAAAAAAAAAAAAAAAAAAAAAAAAAAATATTTAAATAATAATAAATTTAATGGAGAAATTACTAAGGTGGAAGTGGGTAGAAATTAGGTTAGCCCTAAAATAAGGATGTAGTTTGCAAAGAGAGAAATTATTTAAATAATGAAATTAAGAGTGATAGGTGCTATAGAGTCAAAGTGGATACAAGAAATTATTTAAATAATATTAAAGTTAGTAAGAGAAATTACTAGGTGGACAAATGGTTAGAAATTGGGTTATCATCCTAAAAGATGTGGGGAAAGTGTTTTTAAGATGGTTAGAGGTAACCCCTCGAGGAAGCTACCAAAGAGTATAAATAAGAGAATGGATCTCTCACATTTTAATTACATGAGCATGAATATCTACAAATGGTAAATTGTAAAGGGATATCTAGAAAAATTTCAGAAGGAGGGAGGGTGATAAAGAGGTACAGGGGAAATTCAAGGGAGGATAAATTCTTTTGATGATGCTCTAAAAGATTTATGTTATTTGGTCATCTCACTGTTTCCACAATAATTTTTTTCTAGATTGATTGAATGAAAAATATGGAGACCATTGAGGAAAAATATCCAAGTATCATTGATAAACATTCCATCATGTGGGTCTTTGTATTTTTTGATTTACACTCCATGAAAAATAGGGTTTGTAGATGAGTGAAACTAGTCAAAACAATGTGTTTAGAGGGTAAAATAATCATAACTTATTCATATAGATCCAAATTCAGTAATAAAAAAATGTATTGGTTATAGAGTATAGTGCATAGTATTATATTGTACCATTTCATATCCATTACAAAAAACAGTTCGATGCAGGACCAAACTCTACAAGTTCTCTCTCTAGAATAAGCCAAAATTCAACAAGGTACTTATCATTTTGCTATAACTCCTTTTCTAAGGGTTCCAAGTAGTGAAACCTAGAGGGATTTCAAAAAACACATTGAAGAAAATTATTTGTACTATATTAGGATCTTTATTCCTTCTGAATTTTATAGTTATGATTATTTCAAGTTAGAGTTGTTGACTAATCCAAAATTAGTCATGTATGAGACTAAAGTAAAAGTTTGATAAAGGTGTCTTATTTGATACAAAAGTTAAGGAAGAGTTTCAGGTATGTGATCATATATTAGGTCTATTCTGAGGTTACAAATCAGATTTGGATGATGAAAATGATGAGAGTGTTTGGTTGAGGTACATGTTAGATTTGCATGGATTTGAGACAAGTAATTGATGAGTTAGCACATACAAGAGGTGTATAGTTGATAATGTGTTTGCATCTGATGAGTCATAGTTTATATATATTTGATACATGGTGAATTTTATATTTAGTTACATGGTTGATACAATCGTTGATAGATGGAGTTGGGAATCTGGGTTAGTTACATGATACACTTATTTATAATTGAGTTGATTGCATATTGTTGAAATTACAGGGTTTTCTGAGGTTGTTTGAGTCTGAGTTTATAGCGATTAGTATCTCACAATGATAGTGTGATAGTGGTTCCAATATTTCTAATTTCCCTCTGACATGGCAGTTGGATGGGGCAGGACCCAGTGGATTTGTGCTTTGAAAACACTAGGGGTTGTATCTTATCCTTATAGGACTTTAGCAGTGGGGAGTTGGAGCTTCCCTCGGGTTGTAGCAGAAACTAGGGGGTTGGAGCCTATATACACTGGACAACTAGAAAACAAAGAGTTAGTGCTTCAATGGAAATTATAATCCAAGAGATATAAGAAAAAACATTATATGTGGTGCACCTCCGCTTTTAGGTTTCCAAATAAAACTTTGAAAGTGGCACTGTGTATTTGTGTGGTTGCTCATTGTTCATTGTTTATTTACTGAAATTATTGGATGATAATGGCCAGTACATTGATATAACATTTGCAGTTTATGGTTAAAAATGATTACATTTCTCTATTACTTATTCACCCCTCTTAGTAATCCAACAATTGGTATCAGGCGGAGTTCGCCAATCCAATTTAACCAAATAGATCATGTAGGCAACAACATGTATAAGAAGTAGAAATACAGTTTGATGGATAGAAATTATGCATTTTGGAAGAAGGATGAAAACATATACTTTGGAGACATGAGGATTTGAAATTGTAATCAATAGTAGATGGATTCAAGAATCAGGTTTCGTCAACAAGTGAAAAAACAATGAAGAAATTCAGGTCAAAAATAATTCAAAACCTAGTACACTTCTAAATGGTCTTGGGTAGATCAATATATACAAAGTTTATACGACAATATAATCTTCAAAGAGATTTGGGACAAACTTCAAAATATTTGTAAGGAGATTCAAAGAATTAGAAACATCAAAACTGGGCACATAGAGGTCAATTCAAACAATGGCACAGAGATGAAGGGAAGATGAACCAACTGCATCTGAATTATTAGATTCAATGAAGCAGTGGAATGCAATCATGGGATTGGAGAAGAAATTGAAGAATCGGTAATTTTTCAAAAAGTACTAAAATCTCTTCCCATGAGATTTGATCCTGAGGTGCCATAGAAAAGAAGCCAGGAATTATAGACTCAACAAGCATGAATCTTGATAGCATGAAATGAGAGAGGCCCAGACAAGAAAATCCAGAGATGTAGAAATGACTTTCCAAAGGCATTAAAAGGTCAAAGAGAAAGGGAAATAAAAGGAACATAGGCAACGATTTCAGTAATTAGAGAAGAGGTGGCCAACTTTTGAGGAAGATTAGTGAGATAACGACATATATAAAGGTAATCTACATTGATTTGTTTTAATTGTATTGGTATTAGATCATTTTAAAAATGTCTAACAAAAATAAGAGGGCTGATAGAGAGTTATAAATAGAAAATAAACATACATGAAAGACAAAAGAGAACCAAAAGAAAGAGATTTCAAAGAAAAGCTTGTACCAAAGGTATCTCATGGATGAAGATGAAATTATTGTGATTAGAGACATGAAGTTCTATTTGTGAGCCAGAGTCTTTGATAAAGGCCTATGAAGAGGAATATGAAGAGGCAACAGTTGACTACCGAGAATAATTAGATTACCATAAAATTTGTAGAAGATAAAAAGAAGAAAACAAGCTACAAGTGAAAATAGACAAGAAAGAAGACAGTGAGAACTAGAAAAATGATCATGAAATTGAGGTTCAAATAGAAGAAGATAAAACAATTGAAAAGAAAGAGAGCGGAGGATCATTGGAAATTTAGAAACAAGATTGTCACACATTAAAATGATCTTCAAAAGTAAAATATGTAGAACAACTCAAAGTTTTGGATGACATTTGTCGACAATCAAAATCCATAAATGAAACTGTAAGTGGGCCAGATGCAATCAAAGGCAAAAAGGATCAAGTTCAAAACAGCAGAAGGAGAGGAAACATATCTAAAAGATATGTAGAAACAAACTAAGAGGATAGGAATACCTACAAAGGAGAGATTGAGGTTTTCCTACATCAAAGAGATTGGTCTGGAAGAATGAAAAGTTTGACTCTAAGTGTGGACAAAGGGTACTTGAAGTGTAGTTACTCAGGTAAAAGGAAAGCATACAAGTGTACAATATGAGATTGAACAAAGTTGTAAGAGCATCTGAACTATTTGATGAAACATGTGAATGAAAATTAAAGGAAGGAGAAAAATAGTCAGTGGAACGCTTTCTGAAGAGATCTGACAGAAGAGAAGTAGAAGGGGAATATGAAAGTGTGAGGCGGAAGTAGAAGAACAGGTTTCAACAGGGGTACCTCAAATGCACTATGGTGCTTGGGAGTCATCCCCTTGAGGATGGGATTATTGGAAAAAGAGATGCAGGAGTTGAGACTAGAAAGGAAGGTCTATTCACAGAACGATGCACTAGCACTCTTATCCCTGATTGAACCAAGCTGATTTGAAGAGAAGTAACAAAATTGAATTATGGAATAAGGCCATGGATGAAGAATTTGATCAAATAGGAGGAGGAGAATGACACTTAGGAGGTGGTTAGACCAAAGAGTAAGAATGTTATTGGCACAAAGTGGGTTTTGAAATGGTGGAGTAGAGATGGATGAGTTACAATGAACTAAGAAGTTTATATTGGTATGTAAGGATACAGCACCCAGTTGAGGAAGGAATGGAAACTTTGAAGGAGACATTTTCCCCAGTTAGTGGTGGAAATCCGATTGCTTTGATCCTTATGCATGCTCTAAGAATATGAAAGTGTATCATATGAGCGATGAAATCAACTTTTCTGAATGAGAGGGCACCAGAAAGAAAGAAGTCTACATTGAACAACTAGGAAGAATGATTTTGGTTGTTAGAGAATACAAATTATGTGTGTAAATTGAAGGCATGGCATGGTCTAAAAGCAGGCTCCCCTAGAGCATGGTGCCTCTAAAACTGGATAGAAATATCTATGGTGATTGTGGAAAAGTCTGACACAGCAACCTCTACATCAAAGGTAACTAAAATTAAAATTATTTATTATAGTGAAGTTCCCGTTGATGATATTACTGGAAGTCTTATTGTGGAGGTTAAGCAGTACACCAAGCATGATATAGAATGAATTTAAGAAATGTATTACTCGAGAGAACATGCTACTAGGTGCTAGATATGTTAAATAAACCAAGGAATTTTATTTATCAAACTAATTATATGAGAGAAATACAAAGAGGTTGAGAGGGAATTACCAAACTGATTACCACTCTATACAAAGCCAGGTTGCAGTTGCTTGAGAAAATATGATGGTTAAATTCTGAGACTACATTATTACAAGTCAATGATTGGTAACACTATATGTGACTTATCCAGACTGAGATACGTCATTGATTTATGCAGTGTGATTTGAGAAGCATAGAAAGGAATCCATATATTAGCGGTGAAGGGATTTTAGGATATCTCAAAGGAACATAAGAGTTTGGATTATAGTATCAAAAGGAAAGGATATATCACTTGTTACCTACACAATCTGTATCTGTGTAGGATTTGCATTAATAATGAGAGGCAGAGGCACCGGTAGAACAGCGTTACACTTAGGTGATGTTTGAAGTACTCTGTCCCAAGAAAAGGAGCAATCATCAATATCTTTATCTGATAGTAGAGTATAGCTGCTTGTAGGGTATTTATTTTCAGGTTTATGGATGAGAGCTTTGTATGACTCAAGTGAAGTATGATGAGCCCATTCAAATCTATTTTGATAATACAAGTGCCATGATATCTCAAAAAGAAACACATGATACTCAAGATGAAACACATTCAATAAAGTATCCTTTCTGGGAATGAGTTGTAGAGAATACATCAGATTTGAATAAATTGGGCACAAAATAACAAATTGGGAAAACTTATCTTGTATACTTCCAGCAGGAATCCCTTTAGTATCTTCACAAGACTGTGAGTAATTTCTACTCAAAATGAGTGGTTTTGAATGCCCTCTTATATGTCTTAGATTTGAGGAAGCACCATAAAGAGGGATATTAGTTCAAGTTGGAGATCAATTTCCAGGATTGGTCAGGTGGAGCAATGAGATATTTATCAGTGTAAAGGTAAATGGAGAAACATAGGCAGTTCCGAGAGCAATGAGTCTGAGGGGAACATAGGTAGTATGACTTAAGTATTTTGTGAAGTGGTACCATCAATTCAAAGGGAAGATTGTTGGTGTGTGGAGTTGGTTGTCCATTGATATCCAACCTATATGAAAGTCTGATATAGCACAAAGGTCAGGTAATGGACCCAAAGGTTGTTTGATGTATAATGGTATGAGTTTTAATATTTTTATGAAATTAATACTATTCTATATGGATAGTACATGTCATGTGTATCATTTCAATGGTATGCGGAATTTCACATAACTCCTCACGGTTAGAGTTATGCATGTGATTGGGAGAAGTCCCTCATAGCAAGGTCATCTAGAAGCTAAAGGTCAAAGAAGTCAAAGGGTTTACAAAGAAGAAATTATTTACATAAAATAAGGTGAAGTGATATGAGTGTACTATAAAATCCAAAGTGAAATAAATTATTTAATAATAAATTTGAATGGAGAAATTACTGAAGTGGACAAGTGGTTAGAAATTGGGTTAGCCAAAATAGGAAAGTGGTTTTGCAAAGAAGAAATTATTTAAATAATAGAATTGGGGGTGATGAGTGTACTATAGTCCAAAGTGGATACAAAATAAAATTATTTAAATAATAATAAATTTAATGGAGAAATTATTAAATTATATGGACAAATGGTTAGAAGTGGAGTTTATCACTAAAGTAAGGAGGAAGTTGGGTTAAGATGGTTAAGAGGTAGCCCCTTGAGGAAGCTACATAAAAGGTATAAATAAGAGGCAAAAGAGTCTCTCATTTAATTACACTTAAGGCATATTGAATATTTACAAGTGACTAAAAGGTAGCAAAGGATAGCTAAGGTGAATTTCAGAGGAAGGTGAAGTAAAAAAGGTCAGAAATTCAAGGGATAAATTCTTTTGATGATGCTTTCTTGGATATGTTTACGGGTTATCTCACCATTTTCACTTAATGCATTTCTAAGAATGATTGGAGACCTCAGAAATATTTTAGGCCATTCGAAACATATCAAGTAGGCATTGATATTAAAATTTTCTAGTGATGGCGATTAGGTGATTTGTATTTTGGTTAGGTTACACTCTGTGGAAAATAGGGTTAGTGGCAGATACTTGAAACTAGTCAAGAACATGTGTTTTAGGTAAAAACATCTTTTGTTCATAACATATCCAAATGAAGTAAGAACAAATGTATTGGTTAGAGTACAATATTTAGTATTATTTGTACCATTTTCAGATGCATACAACACATATTGATACGGCGTGGGGCAATACTCCTAAGTTAGCTCTCTAGAATAAAATTCAACAAGGTATGCCATTTTCTATATAGCTCCGTTTTTGAGAGGTTCCAAGCGGTGAAACCTAGAGGAATTGCATCAAAGACATTGAATAACATTGTGTACTATTTTTAAGATCTTTATTCATTATGGAATTTTTATGGATTATGATTATTCAAGTTAGGGTTGTTTGACTAATCAAAATTAGTCATGTGAGACCAAACTAAAGTTTGATGAAATGTTAGTCTTTTGTTTTTAAAGTTAAGAAGGTTTGCAGGTATGTGATCTTGTACACCAGGTCTATTCTGAGAGTTACAAATCAGATTTGGATGATGAAATTGATGAGGAGCTTTGGTTGAGAGGTACATGTTGATTTGCTGGATTTAAGGACAAATTAGTTGATGAGTTGACTTTATACATGAGGAGTGTATAGTGTTCGGTACATGGTTGAGACAAGTAGTTGATGAGTTGACACATACATGAGGTGTATAGTTGATGATGTTGGTACATCTTGATGAGTCATAGTTTATGTGTATTTGATGCATGATTGGTACATATTTGGTGCATGGTTGATACAATCATTGATGATACAGGTTGAGACACAGGTTGGTGCATGGTTGATGCACTTGTTTACGATACATGTTGATTACAGGTTATTTGGTATATGTCGCTACATGTTGTTTGGTGCATATTGATTGGTACAAGTTTATAGCAGTATATCTCACAATGATAGTGTGGAAGTGGTTCCATCATTCTACTTCTACGACAAGGTGGTTGGACGGGGCAAGGACAGGTGTTTATAGCCACCTTCTGGTTGTAGTCGGAGAACATAGGGGGTTGTAGCCTCCTTCTAGTTGTAGACGGAGAATTGGAGAGTTGGAGCTTCCCTTGTGTTGTAGCCTGAGAAACTAGGGGGTTGGAGCCTCCTTCCAGTTGCAGCTGGAAAATAAAGGAAGTTGGGGCTTCCAATGAATGTAATTCTTAAAGACATATAAGAAAAAACATTACGTGGTTTTCTCCCGCTTTGGGTTTCCACGTAAAAACACTGGTGTATTGTGTATGTGTATGATTGCTCATGTGTTCATTATTTATTTACTCTGAAAATGTTGGATGATAATTCTACATTGATATAACACTTGCATTTTATGATTAAAAATGATTACATTTCTCTATTACTGATTCACCCCCCCTCTCAGTAATCCAACAAAGTTTTCCATGATTCAACATTGTTTTTTTTTTTTCGGTTTTTGAAATAAAGCTACGACATGTAAAATTCTTACATTATTTTTGCGATAGATTTTGATTTCCATCCCCGTTTTTAGAATTTATTATATCATTTGAAATGTATCACTAAGAGATCCAACTTTTGTTTTATATGTTTTTATTGATTTGGCATGGTTTGTTTCAAGTTTTCGAAATAAAGGAAATCAGGCTCACGGAAGTGACTTGAATATTTCATTTTAAGATCAATTAATTGTTTTATTTGATAAATTTGTTACAAAAATATATTTTTAATCCTAATATATATTTTTTATGATCCAAGTACATGCAAGGAGAATAATTTAGCATGATGAGAAGAATTTCAATATTACATGCTGCAAACTGGTAGATTTCCATTAGCTGACAAACATAAGCATGGGAACAGAGCTGGAAGAATTGGTGACTAGATGCATGACCATTCTAATTTTATAAGTGAATGATTACTAAAGGTTGAAGAACAAATCAGCCGGAGTTAATCGTGCCTACAATAAATTTTAAAAATCAAATTAAAAAGATGCATGCATGAGGTCGCAAAATAAAGAATAGTGGGTCGAATTCTTTAATCAAGGAAATATGTATGAGGATGAGCATGCATGAAATAGAGTTGACAATTAATTTGAGATGTAGCTAAATGCGTGGATTTTTGCATGGATGATTTATCTAGACTTTTGTTCAATTAAGATGCAAATTACATGAGGAGATTGCATTACTTTTAATAAAGTCAATTTTTAGTTTTATTTCATAATTAAATTAATTTTTCTCTTATAAATAAAGAGATTGACCTCTTAGTAAAGGGTTTTTGATCTCTTGAACTATTTTCAAGAGATTTTCGATCTCTGAAGGGATTTCAAGAGGGTTGTAAGTTGAGGACTATTTCAAGTCTCAATTCATAAACTCCTTGGAGTCAAGACATTTTGGTTTGCTGAATTTATGTGTATTATTTCATTTTTCATGGATTACTTTGCCTTTCGAATTAATGTCATATGAATCTAGTAAATATTTCAATTGTGTTAAGTTATCTTGTGTGATTGTATAAATCATTAGTGTTATATTTAGTATTTCTTTATTAATTAATTTTTGAGTTTGTTTTTGTAATCTTGGTTTTATTATTTAATACATTAATCATTGTATAATTATTTCTATAATCAATGATGGAGTAGATGGAAAATTGTTGTGTGTTTTCTTGGGAGTATATTGTTAGCTATATATTTTTGTAGAATTATTTCTTAGAAGAAAAAATTACAACTGCGAGGTTATTTCTAGCCATTGTTTTGAAGAGTTATCTCTTGGCAACAAAGGGTTTCATCTTTCTGCATTTTGTGTTTCCTAAAGGTGATCATGATGCTTCTCGGTAGAATTATTTATTATAGATATCAAAGTTGTTGGTTACTTTCATTGACTGCTGCCATAGGTTCTCCTTAGCAAAGGGTTCCTCAAACCCTTTCACTTATTTCTTTTCTACAGTAGGTATAAATTAAAAATAAAACAATAAAAGAACAAAAGAGAGAAATTGAACAATTTTAAAATCCCATCCAACGGTTGTCAGGCCATTAATCCTTAGAATCACACTACCCAATACATAGAACAGTCTAATTGGTCCTCATCTTCGGGTGTGATTCCTACTATGGAGCATTGGGAATTTATCCCCCTCAAGAACACCTAATGTGAAAGTGTGGGAATTGTGCCTTTCTTGTTAAAATGATTTGAATGTGAAATAAGGTACACTGATTAATCATTAATTTCACTTTTAATTAAACATGAAATTTGAGAAGAGATGAAATCATACAGAGGATTCCATGATTATGTATATCTTTTCAAGAGTCGGGGAATGGCTACCATTTACTTGATGCAGTCCTTGGAATTGAATACCATATAAGAGAGCTATGAGTATAAACCATCAATTTTTTTTTATGAAGAGACTTTAGGCGCGAAGTGATGAATGAGGAATGGAATATGGAGGAGGTTTAGCTTCAAAGGGGGGATTGTTCGCAGTAGAGGGTCCTATGGTGGAATGCACAAACCAAACTAAGGGTTAAAATTATGAGGAAGAAATTCACATTTTGTAGATCACATTTAATCACATAAGTCTTCTCATCAAGGGGGAACAATAATTCCCTTAGGAAGGTGCACAATATTAATATCGTAGCATCCAAACATGAGCTCCAAGGATGAAGTTGTATTCTATTTTTGTCTCGAGGACAAAACATTGAGTCATCACAATTTTAGTCCTAAGGGTTAAGGTGAGGTCAAATGCCTTGATGGGCTTGGTACTAGACTTGTTCCCATGAAATTTAAACTAAGTGGGAAAATGTCATAAACACCTAAAGCATGACTATATATAGGAGTGATAATTAGATTTAGATAATATATGAGATTGACAAGCACTTGCTTGATGGTTGTGTCTTGGTTATAAAACTTAATAGAAACGGGGTAGGAGATGTAGATTTTTCGATCAACATTAGGTGGAATTTTGGAAATATTGAAGGAAAGGGAAATACCTTGAAGGGGAGCAAGATCTAGGGAGAACTTAGTTAGGGCTTTGATGAGGATGATATGCTTCTCAGGAAAAGAGTGTAGGGAATCTATAATTAACATTCTCAATTTTTGTCTAGATAATTCTAAAAAATGGAATAAGGTTTTAGGTGGGGAGATTGAGTGGTTTGAATGATGAATCGAAGAGAATGAGTTGGGATGGACTCCGTTGGGTTAAAACTTTTCCTGGGTTGAGACCTATAAATAACTTGAACCCAATGGATGTGAAAGGTAGCATTAATATAAATGAGGTTGTGGGGTTCAGGAGGCATTCTAACCATGTTGAAAGTGATGCCCCAATGGACTAGTAGTATGGTATGTAGGTCAATAAAATCTATCATGTCACATATATGTTTGGGAAAATTCATGTAAACTATGTGTATCTGGCCTATGTCTCTAGGTTGATTCTAGTTCTCCTAGTTGAGGTTTGGTTTGGTTGATTTGAGATAGATTCCTTCCTTTAAGTTAGTAAGAGTACATGGTGTTATGAGAGGTGACTTTGCAATACTTACACCACTTATAGTTATTCTTATTGAATGTGCACTCTTGCATTTTAGTTTGGCTATGAACTTTGGTGTTTAATTGAAATGAAAAGATGTATTTAGGTTGGGTAAATAAATTTGTGTGTAATGGAGATAATGATATGAATTCTTGTCTATTGGGAGCCAAGGGTAATCATTGGAGGAATACTTGGGTTAAAGTGGCTACCTCTTCATCTCAATCTTAAGGAACCACAGGAAAGGGTTTGAGCATATCTGATGGGAATTAGGAAGGAAAAAATGTAGTTCTCTAGAAACAACGAGGGTCTTCATGTGTGATAGTAAAGAAAAGGGCTACAACAAAAGGAGGATCCTTCACTCAAGAAGGGAAGGGTTGACAAGAACTCCTCGGTGGAGTCACGAAAATGCAGTGTGTTGGTTAGAGTGAGGTTCCATGTGGGAACCATGCTACCAGAAGGAGGAAGGAGTTACTAAATGGATTTACCACTTAGTTTTGGGGTAAAATTGAGAAACACTAGGAGGGGAAGAGACGAAAATAAGATATGAAGAGAAGGACACTAGATTGATTATGGTTTTAGTGTTGATTACGTTATCTAGGGTTGTATATTAATTGGGGTAGTTCAATTAAGGTTTTGCAACAAAATTGGAAAGACCAACAAATTATTGAAAGGGAAACAAACTAACTAGGTTTTATATGTTGGTTTCCTTTATTGAATTAATGAACCTAATTGATGAAGATGAAATATGAGAAAGGGAAGGAACAAACTCGGAAAATGCTATTATAGGTATTGAAGTTTCTTGTGAAAAATATGAGTGATCTGACAGACCTCTAAGAGAGTGTTTGTACACATCAACAAACCTAGACATGTTGGTATACCTTCCTACAAAACATACTTGATCCCAATCTCTAATAGAACACAATATATTACATTAGATCTATCATACAAAATTATAAAACAATGAAGTGCTAAATGGTGACCCAATGTGCCCTTATAAAGGTGATACCTCCCTTAGCTTATCTATGATGAAACCTCCCTTGAGGTAGAAGAGTTGAATTGTCTAAGGTGTGAGAGGGGACAAAGCCAATGGAGACACCCTAGGACAAGACAACAAGCCTTGAAGAAGAAACCAAACTAGAAGTAGAAGATAGTTGTAGAGGTGATAGAGATGACTTGACAAACTAGCCTAAGAGTGTGTATATCTAGAATATCTAGATCAAGATTCGATGCTAATAAAAAAGTGTTCTTGTGAGATAGTAAGAGAGAGAGAGATTGAATAATTGAGGAGAATTTACAAAGAAGAGGGGGACAATATGAATACGTTAGGGAATGACCACAAGGCATAAGTGAACATTACTTTAACCATTGGGAAAAGTATGCTACTCATTGAAAGTGTACCATGGGTTTTGACCATGAGCTATTGGTTCAAGCCCTGTACCACAAGTAATTCATTTGAAATGCACACTTTGTTTTGTGGGATGTGAGTTACAATGGTGGTATGACTTATGAAAGTTGTGGTTCACTTGACACCAAGAAATGAGGAAAGGGGTAGGGAATGTTTGACCTAGTGGACACCCTGTTCAGCATGACCAAATAGATTTGGGTTGATGAGGATTTGAAGTGAAGCAATCCAACTAGCTTTGGGCCATATCACGGGTCCAAGGCCTAATACAAATCCCTAATTTTAAGAGGGTGTCCCAAATTGGCAACCTAAAGGATATAGTAGAGTCAAACCAATGACCAAAAGCTAGAGATAAGAGAGGAGGTAATAAAGGACCCTACCTAAGTGCTAGATATCCCAAGAGTTCACACATTTAGACTAAGGAAAGGTGACTCAAGGGAGAGTTATCCAACATAGAAGAGATTTCATATGAAGATTGTGAGGTGAGGTATACATGTCATTAAAAGAGATTTCATATGAAGATTGTGAGGTGAGGTATACATGTCATTAAAAGAGATTTCATATGAAGATTGTGAGGTGAGGTATACATGTCATTAACTAATGGGTTTTGCATGGTGGAAACACAAAAATAGGTCTCACCATGATATGTCCAAGTGGGGAGATGCATGTAAGTACTAAAGTGTGAAATCAATACACTACAATGCCTAAATAAATGATTGAGATATGAGCACATTTGCATTGGAATTCATGAATCATAGTAACAAGACATGTAGTTTTTCCTTATGTGGTCGTGAATGTTTTCATTATTGGCTATTCAATTTTGAATAAGTTATTTTATGATGGTAAAGTACAAGATTCTACATGGATTGTACCCAATTTTTAAAATGTTTTTGTAAGATATATTTTTCCCAACACTTAGCAACCACATATAACCTCTTGTCAAAAAATGTTATCAAGTTTTGTGGATTCACCAAGTTGCCACTATGATGCATGACAAAGCTTTCACCATTCCACTAAAATATGCATCCTACACTAATGTTATTTGCAACTCTACACCTAATATAATGATGAATTTTACATGCCCATACTTGGACAATTTTTTGGAATGGGCCTTTCTTTAGCACAACTTCTCTAGTTATGGGATTTTAATCAATCTTTGACTCCATATAAATCGAATCTCCTTGGCTTAAGAGTTGATCTCCAACCACTATCCTAATAGTTGAAGAAACTTAACTTGATTCTACTTAAAAGTATATCACTTATTGGTTTGGGGCAATTGGTTTATGCTTTGACTTGACAACGTTTTAGGTTCCTTATTTGGTTTCCCTCACTTTACACTATAAAAATATATTTGCTTCTAATTTCTTCCAACTTCAACAACTAACTCTTTATTAATCAACACAACATATACTCCTTTATCACCATCCAAAATTGATGACTCGCACCAAATGAACACACAGTCCAACTTGAATTCATCCTCTACAATATGATCAATGAATGTGTAAGGTCTATATATAAGCAACTTGATCTTCTTAACATTTTCTTTAAAGTGTTCTTTTTGAAGATATACTTCAACTTTATCTCCCACTTCAACTTTATCTTCCACTTGGAAGTGATGATCATGTTTAATATTATTCTTCTCAAATTTTTTATGAAAAGATTCTCAAACTTCATCATAAAATTGATTATCTTCAACTTTATTATCTTCCACTTGAACTGATGATCATGTTTAATATTATCCTTCTCAAAAAATTTATGAAAAGATTCTCAAACTATCATAAAGTTGATAAATTTCCTTAATAGTTATTGTTTTGGGAATAAGTGCCAAAATAACTCAAGAATATTCCAAAAAATAACTACACACTAATAAGGTGAGCATCATCATGACTCTTGTGTTCTATAAAAAGAACTTTGTTCTCAAATCAAATCTTGTGTAAGAGATCTTGTGAATCATATGTACTCAACAATCTATCCCAACTCTCCTGGGAGGTTTTGGCATCATTGACAGACAACCACATTGTCATAAAAGTATAAAATAATATAATTAAAAGTTCAACTATTTTTTATTTTTAGTTCTCCATGTAGCTTATCATGTGGTTGGCTTCTCTTTCAAGGAGTAACATTCTTATACAAAACTTCCAAAAAAAACTAACTCTTCTGGCACAAAATGTTTACAAAGCGAGTTTAAGGTTCTCACATTCTATATATATACACTTGCAGGAAATTTGGTGGATAAGTTTACTTGAATCAATTCGCAGGAGATTTTGGATAAGTTTACTTGAATCAAGTTGCAGGAAATTGTGTGGTTTTTTAAGTATTGTTTGAGTAATTCTTGATTTTGGTGTCATTTTTCTCTGACATATAAAAAAAAAAGAAGAGGAAATGAAAAAATATGTGCACTGTTGTAGTCGGATAAACAAACATCTCTATGCTCATTTCTGTTAACTTCAATGGCCATGTTTTACCCCATTTTGGGGGTTGCAAGAAAGTATGTGGTAATATCTAGGGTGACAATATGTACAAATTAGTGATAATTTCTCTGATCCCTTGCTATTGCCATTGTTCCCCATCTGTACTTGATTCTTTTTCTTTCAAGTGGCCAAGGGAAAATCCAAGTTACAAGTCCAAATTCAATTTACAAGTCCAAGTTCAATGCTCTATTCTCATGGATGTGTCTCTGGGCATTCATGTCAGGCACAATCCCTCCTTCCTCTGAGATGATTATGTCAAATTTACAATGCTATAATTAGTTTAACAGCAGACAGAAATAGGAAGATGGTCCTATCCTGTGCATAGTTAACGCCGATGTGAGCTGATCCAATCGAAGGCCTCTTCCATTGCTCTGATAAGCATGTCATCTGTGTGAGTTTCAGCAACAGGAGCAGCAGCAGCTGCAGCATGATCATCTGAGTTTTCAGGAGGTCTTCCTGAGAGATCAAATCTGCAGATAGGGCAGAGGGCATGAGATTTGATCCACGGCATCAAGCAATCCGAATGAAATCTGTGATTGCAAGGCAGACGGAGGAGCTGCTGCTTGGCCTCAAACTCGTCCAGACAAATCGGGCAGCTGGTGTGATCGCAATCTTTCTCGTTGCAGCGGCCCTTTTCCTTGCTTTTTCTGGAAGGCCAGTAGATCTCTTTTTTAAGTTTTTTCATGGCCGTATCGACTTCTGTAGGCGTTAGTCCTCGACCGCTGTTGTGGAATCTATGAATGGGGGACGCCATCACGAATGCTCGCAGCGCCGGGCTCATCCTGGGATCTCCCTGCCACCTAAACATCTGGTCGTCCTCTGTATTGGCCCACTGGAACGGAGAAAATGGGTGCACTGGTAATCTGTAAACAGAATAAGGGGCTACTTCAATGTCATATTTATTCATTCATTCTGCATATGCAATCGAAGAGGATTGTCAATTAGTTCTAATTTTTTGAATGAGTTCAACTGTCAGTTGTGATAAGTTTTCTTTATTTTACAATCTGATTCTACTTGAGAATAAGATGATCAGAAACATACCTCTCCAGATTGAAGGGCCCAGTTCGAATTCTGTCGTCAAACAGCTCCCATGGATCAAATGGTCGTGTGGGCGTCTCCTGCAATAAGCAGAACACCCAGACACAAATTCAATGAAATCCCAAGCAATAAGGAAGACAGGAGATTCAGAATCTCATATCAGAACACATTTCAATCAACCGGAAGAAAAAGGAAAAAATGGTGGATCAATAATTAAGAATATGCATATGAAACCATGTTAGGCCGCCTGCCCCTGTCGTAGCCGGGTGACCAGGCAGCTCCCTGCTCGTTTCTGTTAACACCTCTGCCCATATTTTGCCCCATCTTTTAGTGAATGTTGCAGAGAATGCCCTAAAATTTCTGCGACCCGGACCAGAGTTCCAGATAATTTCCTCTATCCACTCGCATGCCATATTTCATGGTGCTCGTCTGTACGTGTCGTTTTATCTTCTTTTGTAGACTTTTCAGTGGGCGACAGCGAATAATTTCCTGACAGATTCAATGTGGTATTCTCCGGGCCGTGCACCTTTGGCGTTCCTCTCAAGGGTAGGCTGTCAGCAGAAAGAGAAAAGATCAGAGATTCCATGTATTATATTCTTTATGGCTTTGCATTCAGTAGTGCTTTCAATAATTTTTTCCTATTCCATTACTATTTCCATATTCCAATACTATTTCTCGACCTTTTCTTGCCATACTTTGTGGGTTGTGTTTTTGACTTTATGCGATGTTGCTCGTTTGTGAGCATCTTTTTTTGTTTTATTTACATTCTCACATAATACATAATAAGTTTTTAATTTTTGGGTTTTCTTATGGAATGGGATTAGGCTTCTCCTTTGGCAATGTGTGTTTCTTTCGAAGTTGTCTACCTTTCTACTAGTAGGATCATGTTGGAGAACTAACGACCCTAACAAGAGTGGAGAGCATACAACGTGGGTATCATGGTTCATCAGAGGAGATGGTTCATCGGAGGAGGAGCTTAATTAAGATTGGAAGAGGAGACTTAAAGAAACAAACTATTTTTGAATAGTAAACTAATATATATATGTGTGGGGGGATGGGGTGTCAAAATGTTTTGATGTCATGTGCGGAGGTGATGGCTCTTAACTTCATGTAATAGGTGGACAACTCACACGATAAGGAAGCTAGGGGGTTCGTAGTTTAGCTTGGACAAAGCATCATAATTGTTAATGGAGAGGATCTGGTGGATTACGAGTATGAGAGCTTGCACGAGTTGGAGACTCATTCGATGCCCTCGCATAATGGTGATGTTCATGCCCAGGATGCACAATGAAAGCTCAATACGTTTGCAGGTGAAGGGTGTTATGGTTTCAATGCAGATAAATAACCAGGAGAAGGCCATGGTTGTTGTTTTGTTGTGGCGTTGCTACCTCAGATGCTTGAGCTCTGTTCTCATCAAGATTGTGTCTTTCTCGCCAACGTCTTTGTTTTGCATCCTCATGGCTCCCCGTGGTTGCAAGCTTCATCCCTCTTTTGTTGGTTCATCGCAAGTTTCCAGGGATGTTGTCGTTGTTAGGGATTTTTACCATGATTTTGTGCCCAAGGAAGACCAATTGACCATGCTTATGTTAGAGGTTGAGGTCATATTGGTCAAGTAATTTAAGGACAATGAGGATGTTCAGCAGTAGGTGGGTGGCTTAATCTTGGATCTGGGTTGTACCAAAGCTCATAACTCCAAATTTTGTAGGTCCTTGGAACTCTAATGGCACACCAAAACCACATTCGCACTGGGCATGCTGCCAAAGGATGAAGAATTTCACTAATTGAAGCATCATATGGAGACTCTTGAGGAGAAAAATGGTTATCTTCTTTCGGTGGTGACATTGATAGCTAAACGTCATGGAGGCACCTTTCAACCTCCTATTGAGAGTCGACCGTGGGCAGAGTCCTCTGTTGTAGCTACTCACCTGGATGTCGCGGGTCCATCTTTCTCTCAGATTCCTCATGCAAAGGAATAACATGCTTCATAATTTTTTTAGTTTCTTTTTTTACCAAGTTTTCAATGTAATAGGAAGTCTTTGCAGTCCTTTTGGACACAATTGGTCACACAAACTTTAGATTTTAAGACAAATTATGTTTTTTCTAGCCTGGTTTCTCGTTTGAGGCAGACACGTTTTCTTATTCTTTTTTTATTGCAAAATATTATCATGGTTTCTCATCTGATACAGTTTAGGCATCTATACATATTTTATTCATATTAATATAGTTTTTTCTTACTTACCAAAAAAGGAAAACTAGGTGAAATATATAGTTTATAAGGGTTGTTTTCATCCCAAAAAAGCAAGCTTTGCTAATTCAAAAGTTGATGTCACAATATCCTTGTTAACTTCATGACTAACATCATCAATAGTTTCGAAATTGTCTAGTGAACATGCAAATAGATTCCATTAATTCACATGATTGTCAAGTAGCTTTATGGACATGCATAAAGATTCCATCAATTCGCATGATTATATCATATGATCTTGTGGATATCACATGATAATTAGGGGGCCTTGTGGACATGCAAGACATCACATGATTATTGAGTTATGCCCTTATGGAATGCAAATAGATTACATTCCTTGATTATTAGATGGCAACATTTCAAAATCCAAACTCACAAGTTTGGTGGACAAATGGTTTTGTGGACATGCAAATAGATTTCATCATTTTGCATGTTGCATGATTATCAAGTGACCTTGTAGATATGCAAATATATTCCATCAATTTGTATGATTATCAGGACATGTAGACAAATTTCATCAATGCTCAAGGCTAATAAAGTATCAAAATCCAAACTCACACGTGTCAATAAATGGCCATGTCAACACTTACATATATTCCATCAGTTTCCCTTATGATTAGGGGGCATTGTGGGCATGTTGACATATTCCAACAATTTAGACGACTATGGTGAGGTCTTGTGGACAAGCACACACATTCCACTAGTTCCCATTATTATCAAGCAACAACATATCAAAACCTAAAATCATATGTTTCAATAATGCAGGCCTTATGAACATGCACATATATTTCATCGATTTGCATGATTATTAAGTGGTGAGATATAAAAACTCAAACTTATATGCGTTGAAATATTTCCACTAAGTGGTGCAAGTATCTATATGAATTAAACTAGCATACCCCTAAGCAGGGGAAGGGAACACTGAATACAATACAAGGTGGATAGGTGATACGGTAAGAAGAGAGAGCTAACAATTATACTAAATTCCCTATAAAACCATTAAATTAAAATTAAATTAATTGCGAGGAAGATGGGGCTAACAATTGGAGTCAAAGTCAGTGGCAGGTGAGGATGATGGAGCTGTCAACTATTGGACCCTGAGACCATAGACAATGTGTCAAACAGGTGGCCCACCCATCACAACCTACAGATTTATAAATTAGCAACCAAAGTGTCTTCTACTCTCACGGGCCTAAACTGCTCTTAATTTTTTAGATACTCTCTCATCACCTTTACCAAATTTAAATTTCACCATGTTTGCACAACTCTCTGCCTAAACTGCTCTTAACTTTTTAGATACTCTCTCATCACCTTTACCAAATTTGAATTTTACCATGTTTGCAACAACTCTCTGTATGTATGTGAGCATGAATTTTCAACGCAAATATACCCCCTGGAGGAACATAAATCATAAAAGGAATGAACAAATGCCAAACAAAGAATAATATACAATGTAAATTGTGTAATCCTTAAGTGGATCTGACAATTGCTTTCCTTGAAAAGATGACAAATAAATTGTCAAATAGGTGTAATCTTCAAAGGGACAAAATAGATTTGATTGAAAAATGAAGACCCTCCATGATCCATCAACAGTCCTAGATGCTTTGATGCTTTCAAATAAATTTGCAATTGTCAAATTTTATTGCTCTTGTTGCCTCCATATAATTTGTTGCCAAATTATGAGGGAACATAAAGTTACAGGAATACTACCCATAGAAGAAGAAATATAAGTGTTTTCATAATCTTATAGTACAATTATATATAAGCACAGGGAAAAAGAAAGAATAAGATTGATAGCATGCATTGTATGATAGATTTAAAAGTGCACTTTTGATCAACAACAATCTACTCATATTGGTTGGATATTAGCCTTCACAGTTCAACTGAAAAGGTCCATTAATGACCAAGAATCTATTCTATGAAACATTATTTATTCCATGTGTAGCCTTCTTATGCTAACAATTGAACATTCGACAAGCATAATACGTGTCTCATCCATCATCTAGAGGGCAAGGAAAAACTCTCATTCAGACAATAGTAGTATACAATGAGGGTTTTCTTCAAAGTTCACAATTTCCTTAGTCTTCTAGGGATATCAACTATAACATTTGCATGCTTTGAGTCCTCTACCTGCATGCTTGTATTCCAGTTACAAGGATCTACATCTTGCAACAGTTTCACAACTTCTCTCAAAAAGGCCGCAAAGCTGGTAAATAGTGTGCAAGACACTGCAATTCTCAAATCCCGAATTGTTTCTTCCTTGAATGACTTGGAAATCTTCGAGTCCAGAACCACAAATGCATGTTCCTTCTCATAGATTTTGTGTGAAGCCTAATAAACAATATCCGTGTTCTCCCCAAACTCCAGTTTAATGGGTTGTTTTCTAGCTATGAGCTCCAGTAAAACCACACCAAAACTGTGAACATCACTCTTCTCTATGACCTTCAAGGAGTATGCATACTTTGCCAGGAAAATAGATAAACAAGGTACAATTCATGGTTCATCCATTTGCAAGAAATATCAATAAAATGAATATCTCAATAATGTTAAAGATCAAGGACACACACTACTTAAGAGCAGAAAGCATTGTGGGGTAAACATCAAGGAAGAAAATGGAGCACATAATATGCCAAACAAAAGAGCATAAAGACTTACAAGGAGCAATATAACCGTGAGTGCTGACAAAGCTTGTTATTGAATCCTTTTGGTGGTCGTTCAGAGGTGCTTCACTTCCACTGTTCCATTGTTGGGTAGGTGTAACACACCCACTACCATAATCAAATTTTCATTGATTTCCACAAAATCAGAGCCCTCGAAATATCTACGGAGGCCTAGTGTAAGCTAGCTCTTTCTCTCTCTCTGCTCCCATGTGATTGTGGGTCATGATCACAGGTCAAATAATCATGGTGCCTCTTTGTATTTTGTGCCTCAGTGCTACAGGGATGTCGAATCGTTCGACTCTGCAACCACCGAACCTCGGCAGGGTTAGTGATTGGCCGATAGGGACGAATCCTTACAGGGTTAGCAAATGGCCATTAAGAACGGACCTG
>SNQJ01S0016860.1:180300-201476 GCA_010110895.2 Picea sitchensis | reverse complement strand
TGGGGTGTCAAAATGTTTTGATGTCATGTGTGGAGGTGATTGCTCTTAACTCTATGTAATAGGTGGACGACTCACACGATAAGGAAGCTAGGGGGTTTGTAGTTTAGCTTGGACATAGCGTCATAATTGTTAATGGAGAGGATCTGGTGGATTACGGGTATGAGAGCTTGTACGAGTTGGAGACTCATCTGATGCCCTCACATAATGGTGATGTTCATGCCCAGGATGCACAATGAAAGCTCAGTACGTTTGCAAGTGAAGGGTGTTATGGTTTCAATGTAGATAAATAACCAGGAGAAAGCCATGGTTGTTGTTTTGTTGTGGCTTTGCTACCTCATATGGTCAAGCTCTGTTCTCATCAAGATTGTGTCTTGCTCGCCAACGTCTTTGTTTTGCATCCTCATGGCTCCCCGTGGTCGCAAGCTTCATCCCTCTTCTATTGGTTCGTCGCGAGTTGCCAGGGATGTTGTCGCTGTTATGGATTTTTACCATGATTTTGTGCCCGAGGAAGACCAGCTGACCATGCTTGTGTTGGAGGTTGAGGTCATATTGGTCAGGTAATTTAAGGATAATGAGGATGTTGAGCAGTAGGTGGGTGACTTAATCTTGGATCTGGGTTGTACCAGAACTCAGAACTCCAAGTTTTGTAGGTCCTTGGAACTCTAATGGCACACCAAAAACCACAATGGCACTGGGCATGCTGCCAAAGGATGAAGAATTTCGCCAATTGAAGCATCATATGGAGACTCTTGAGGAGAAAAATGTTTATCTTATGTCGGTGGTGACATTGATAGCTAAACGTCATGGAGGCACCTTTCAACCTCCTATTGAGAGTCGATCATGGGCAGAGTCCTCTACTGCAGCTACTCACCTGGATGTCGCAGGTCCATCTTTCTCTCAGGTTCCTCATGCAAAGGAATAACATGCTTCACAATTTTTTCAGTTTCTTTTTTTACCAAGTTTTTAATGTAATAGGAAGTCTTTGCCGTCCTTTTGGACACAGTTGGTTACACAAGCTTTAGATTTTAAGACAAATTATGCTTTTTCTAGCCTGGTTTCTCGTTTAGGACATACATGTTTTCCTACTTTTTTTATTGCAAAATATTATCATGGTTTCTCATCTGATACAGTTTAAGCATCTATGCATATTTTATTCATATTAATATAGTTTTTCTTACTTACCAAAAAAGGTAAACTAGGTGAAATATATAGTTTATAAGGGTTGTTTTCACCCCCCAAAAAAGCAAGCTTTGCTAATTCAAAAGTTGATGTCACAATATCCTTGTTAACTTCATGAATAACATCATCAATAGTTTCGAAATTGTCTAGTGAACATGCAAATGGATTCCATTAATTCACATGATTGTCAAGTAGCTTTATGGACATGCATAAAGATTCCATCAATTCGCATGATTATACCATATGATCTTGTGGATATCACATGATAATTAGGGGGCCTTGTGGACATGCAAGACATCACATGATTATTGAGTTATGCCCTTATGGAATGCAAATAGATTCCATTCCTTGATTATTAGATGGCAACATTTCAAAATCCAAACTCACAAGTTTGGTGGACAAATGGTTTTGTGGACATGTAAATAGATTTCATCATTTTGCATGATTATCTAGTGACCTTGTAGATATGCAAATATATTCTATCAATTTGTATGATTACCAGGACATGTAGACAAATTTCGTCAATGCTCAAGGCTAACAAAGTATCAAAATCCAAACTCACACGTGTCAATAAATGGCCATGTCAACACTTACATATATTCCATTAGTTTCCCTTATGATTAGGGGGCATTGTGGACATGTTGACATATTCCAACAATTTAGATGACTATGGTGAGGTCTTGTGGACAAGCACACACATTCCACTAGTTCCCATTATTATCAAGCAACAACATATCAAAACCTAAAATCATATGTGCCAATAATGCAGGCCTTATGAACATGCACATAGATTTCATCGATTTGCATGATTATTAAGTGGCGAGATATAGAAACTCAAACTTATATGCATTGAAAGATTTCCACTAAGTGGTGCAAGTATCTATATGAATTAAACTAGCATACCCCTAAGTAGGGGAAGGGAACACCGAAGACAATACAAGGTGGATAGGTGATACGGTAAGAAGAGAGAGCTAACAATTATATTAAATTCCCTATAAAACGATTAAATTAAAATTAAATTAATTGCGAGGAAGACGGGGCTAACAATTGGAGTCAGATTCAGTGGCATGTGAGGATGATGGAGCTGTCAACTATTGAACCCTGAGACCATAGAAAATGTGTCAAATAGGTGGCCCACCCATCACAACCTACAAATTTAGAAATTAGCACCCAAAGTGTCTTCTACTCTCACAGACCTAAACTGCTCTTAATTTTTTAGATACTCTCTCATCACCTTTACAAATTTAAATTTCACCATGTTTGCAACAACTCTCTACCTAAACTGCTCTTAACTTTTTAGATACTCTCTCATCACCTTTACCAAATTTGAATTTTACCATGTTTGCAACAACTCTATGTATGTATGTGAGTAGGAATTTTCAACAAAAATAAACCCCCTGGAGGAACATAAATCATAAAAGGAATGAAAAAATGTCAAACACAGAATAATATACAATGTAAATTGTGTAATCCTTAAGTGGAACTGACAATTGCTTTCCTTGAAAAGCTGACAAATAAATTGTCAAACAAGTGTAATCTTCAAAGGGACAAAATAGATTTGATTGAAAAATGAAGACCCTCCATGATCCATCAACAGTCCTAGACACTTTGATGCTTTCAAATAAATTTGCAAATGACAAATTTTATTGCTCTTGTTGCCTCCATATAATTTGTTGCCAAATTATGATGGAACATAAAGTTACAGGAATACTACCCATAGAAGAAGAAATATAAGTGTTTTTAGAATCTTATAGTACAATTATATATAAGCACAAAGGAAAAAGAAAGAATAAGATTGATAGCATGCACTGTATGATAGATTTAAAAGTGCACTTTTGATCAACAACAATCTACTCATATTGGTTGGATATTAGCCTTCACAGTTCAACTGAATAGGTCCATTAATGACCAAGAATGCATTCTATGAAACATTATGTATTCCATGTGTAGCCTTCTTATGCTAACAATTGAACATTCAACAAGCATAATACGTGTCTCATCCATCATCTAGAGGGCAACGAAAAACTCTCATTCAGACAATAGTAGTTTACAATGAGGGTTTTCTTCAAAGTTCACAATTTCCTTAGTCTTCTAGGGATATCAACTATAACATTTGCATGCTTTGAGTCCTCTACATGCATGCTTGTATTCGAGTTACAAGGATCTACATCTTGCAACAGTTTCACAACTTCTCTCAAAGAAGGCCGCAAAGCTGGCAAATAGTGTGTAAGACACTGCAATTCTCAAATCATGAATCCTTTCTTCCTTAAACGACTTGGAAATCTTCGAGTCGAGAACCACAAATGCATATTCCTTCTCATAGATTTTGTGTGAAGCCTAATAAACAATATCCTTGTTCTCCCCAAACTCTAGTTCAATGGGTTGTTTTCCAGCTATGAGCTCCAGTAAAACCACAACAAAACTGTGAACATCGTTCTTCTCTGTGACCTTCAAGGAGTATGCATACTCTGCGAGGAAAATAGATAAACAAGGTACAATTCATGGTTCATCCATTTGCAAGAAATATCAATAAAATGAATATCTCAATAATGTTAAAGATCAAGGACACACACTACTTAAGAGCAGAAAGCATTGTGGGGGAAACATCAAGGAAGAAAAAGGAGCACATAATATGCTAGACAAAAGAGCATAAAGACTTACCAGGAGCAATATAACTGTGAGTGCCTACAAAGCTTGTTGTTGAATCCCCTTGGTGGTCGTTCAGAGGTGCTTCACTTCTACTATTCCATTGTTGGGTAGGTCAGCGCAATAAACCTTCCTGGATGCCCTGCTTTGAATTACATTATCTTCGTCTTTCAGTAATAGAACATTGGAAAGCTCTTTTGCATTGAAGCTCAAAGTATAAAAAAATATGATTTTCCATGACAATTTTTCCTTTTACTCCAGCCTGTTTGCTCGATGACAAACATCTCGCCGGAAAAGTATTAGTCCAACGACCAATATTAATAATGTTGCACCTGCAATGAAACCGACTACCAATTTCTTTCTTTGGCATTCCTTCTAAGCATAAGAAGAAGCCGAGAAAACTTCAATTGTATCATCGCTACTGACGAATTTAGCACAGAGCCCTGGATTTCCCGAAATCTTCCCTTGTTTCCGACACTAATAAGCGAGATGGGAACAAATTTAGCACAGAGCCCTAGATTTCTCGAAAATCTTCCCTTGTTACCGACACTGATAAACGAGTTGGGAACAAGGTCGCTTAAGTGATTGTTGGATAAATCAACAGAGCTCAGGCTCAATGATCGGTTACAATGGTGGAAAGCTTATAGAGCCTACCAATACTCTTAAATTCCTTGCAGAGCCATTAAAAACCATTAAAAATTAAATAATCACTGCGAGGAAGAGGCGGTTGTAGTCGGTGGCAGGTGTCAGATGGTCATCCTTAATTGGATAACGACAGACGACGAAAATTCGAGATTTGGAAATGATGAGAACACCAGACTTGTACGTGGTCGAATATCGAACATGTTTGGATTGCACTGTTGGATTGCAAGCTGAACGATTTGGAAGATACAGTCCTAGCAACAACAAAGAGGGAAACCTCAGCTTTTGGGGATCATGGGGTTAGGTGGCGTAGGAAAGACGACGATGGCGAAAGAATTCTTCAACATGAAGAAAACATTTTTTTTTCATGGTAAACTAAATGTTTTATTTTTTGGTTCTTTTTAAATCATTTTTTTATTTGATTTGGTTGGAAATCCGATGACTAATGGTTGGATCTACAGATTTGAGTGGCTAAATTTGTATAATCAGAATGTTCTATGGGTTTTCAGGCATGCTGAATCCATTTATACATTTAGAAATGCAATTTAAACAACAACAAAAAATAATGACTTTGTCTAAATTTACATCACTTTATTCCAGTGAAAAAAACCCAACATGTAAAACGTTTAGCCAAAACACCATTTTTTTATATTTGTGCTATCGATTGATCTTTTTCCCAGAAATCATAAGGAAAACCCAACGGATTTGGGATTTCAAACTTCCACCGTTCACATCTAAATTAATACCTTCTCGTTTTTTTGGGTTGTGGATACATTTTATAAGTGTATCCACAAGATGTTGGATGCAACACCTATAATCTCATCTGAACTGCTCTCACGGTGGGAAAGCGTTTGGATGAGCGAGTACCTTTTTCGGTTGATAGAAGGATCCATCAACCGATATGTTCACAGCTCAAAATGAGCTCAAATGCACGAATTTCAGCCAATGGGACCGTGGGCTAAGACTAAAAGGCGCTCAAGCAGCTCCCATAGCCACTAAATCCAATTCAATTGCCATGCATTTTAAGTGGGCGGAGCTTGCACCGTGGCCTTAGGGAATCGGTCGAGGCGCTGAGCAGTTCGTACACGTTGTGTCAAACAGATGGTCGTCCTTAATTGAATAAGGACAGATGACGAAAATTCGAGATAGAACCTCCGCTTATAAACACCTTCGGTGTAATTAAATGGTAGTGAATGAGTATATTGAAAATCAAATTTATATTGATTAAATAATACCTTGTTAGAAGTGCTTATATGTTAGGGGATAAGGAAAAAATATTCTATTATAATTTATCAACACCCAGATTCACATATCTTATATTTTTAAGAAGTGGCACATGTATATGGGAGAAGGTTGCTAAATGCCATGCAACTTATTCTTAAAAATTGATATTAACTAAATCAATATTAAATAAATAATACATTAATATTTTATATGAAATAAATTATTAATCACATATATTTATCTTAATTTTGAATTTATTAAATATTAATTTATATATTTTCTATTTTAAATTAAAATCAAACATCTTATATATATAAGAGAAGCACATCTCTTTCATTATAAGCCTTTAGAAATTTCAAAGTACAAGTATATTGATGACCATGAATGTAAGACATAAAGATAAAGGCATAATACTAAAGATATATTAAATCCAAATGATAAGACATAATACTAAATATATATAAAATTTAAACCTTGCAGTTATAATCTTTCTAGACTTAAAATAGCATATAACAAATTTCTATAAAACATTTTGAGACTTTTAATCTTTATTCGAAATTGCAAGCACCTTTAATAGTCTCGCTTTTATTCTCGAAATCGAAAGCACCTTTATTAATCTCGCTTAAAAACAAGTTAGGAGTGTTAATTATTTTTTTGCCAATTTAGAAAAGACTTCACTATTATTAAGGTTACAAACTATAAAAATAAAGTTCCTACATTACATCAACCTACTTTTATATATATATACAACTTGAGTGGGCTTAATGGTTAAGAACATGTGTTTCCTCTTAAGAGGTTACAGGTTCAAATCTAGAGGGGGTAGGGTATGTATACCTTCATAGATTTTACCAGTCAAATCGTTGGGCGGAGGGGGGTCCCTTGTCCCACAAGCAAGGGGGTCTCATACACCAATTTGGTGTGTTGGCTTGGCCGTGACCTTAAAAATAGATTATTATTATTATATATATATATATATATATATATATATATATTAATATGTGCTTATCACTATTAGTGAGGTGAAACAAATAATAATTAAATATATGCTTAGCATTATTCGTGAGAGGGATTGTCCTCTTGAGTAACATGTTTATCACTTTTTATTTTTATTTTTTGGTTTTGGGTGTGTTTTAATTTTCAAATCTTTACATTAATACAAGGTCAAAAATTTTCCAGTGGTTACATTAATATTGATAATAATATCACAAATGTGTCAATTACAAAGAAGTTATATAAGACTATTTATACAATCCATAATGTTATATCAATCCACAATATTCTATGCCACCATAATGACAATTTTCCATGTTAATGACAACACACAAAGAAGTTATATAAGACTATTTGTACATTCCATAATGTTATATCAATCCACAATACTCTATGCCACCATAATGACAATTTTCCATGTTAATGACAACACACAACTTTATTCCACCATAATGACAATTTTCCATGTTAATGACAACACATAACTATGTATCAGCGTAGACTAATACACAAGATGAAATGGGTAATTAAAGTTAACAATTGCATGATTAACAAATATACACATAAAATTGGTAATCAATTTTAATTAAGTTGATGTGTTATGACTAAGGTAAAAATGCACAACAAGGGGTGGTAGGAGTGAGGGGATCATTTATTATCCTAATGGAAAACAAGAATCAACTTTTGAATGGGGGTTAGGATCTGCAACAGATAACCAAGTAGAAACATTTTCTTTATTCCTAGGGATAAAGCAATTTGACTATGTGAAGCAAAAGCATCCTAATTTTAGGAGACCCAACTATAATCATAAAAATCATGCATAAGTTGTCTATGTCAAAAGATGAGAAATTGGATAGAATAAACAAAATTCCAAACGAGCTCAAAATATTTTAATCCTTGGATTTTTTTCACGTTTAAGGGTGAACAATAAGCAAGTAGGCCAATTGGAAAATTCGGCCTCTCGCCTAGCAGAAGGAGTCCTTAGATGCAAACATGGGTTGTTATTAGAACATATTCCTTAAGAATAACCATGGTGTTTATAACTTCTTGCATGATATCCATGCATTAAATCTCATTCATGGACATTATAACTCCTCATATGATAGTCACACATCAAATCTCTAGGCAACATGAAATTAATTTGCATGATCGACCATCAATGGAATGCATAAATGAGGTACCATTATACTTAACCTTAATAACTTTGAGCCTTGTTTACGAAGGAAATATATAGGTTGCAATTAGGATAATGGGAGTCATTGTTGGGGTCTGGTTCGTTCGATAGACTTGTTGGGTATGTCTCTTACGTTGACCCTTTTCCCTACTTTGTCTTCTTGTTTTCTGGTAAGTTTTGGTTGCTCTTACTCTTTGCCTACTTGATTATCTAGAAATTTACTTTATTTGGAGGCATCTTGTGGTTTTTCTTTGGGTTTGGAGTTTTATGTTTTTAGGTGGTATGGGCTTGTAAAGGCGTTTTTGGGTTTAGTACTCTTGGATCCTTTTTGGTTTTTGGAGGATATTCTTGTTTGTATGCCCCAGTTTCTGGAATGTTTGGTAGTGTCTTTCTCTCCTGTTGTTTGGAGCCTCATGCAAGGATAGGTTTCTAGGAAAGAATTGATGGTGCTTGGGCTTGATGGATAATTATATAAATTTTCCCTATCAAGGGAGCATTATACGTAGGGATATCTTGGAAATTCAAAGGATTCTAAGGAGACATGAGAATTTCATCTCTGATAACAAAACCTTATAGTTTTTTGTTACTTCTAAGCTACATTCCCAAGATGAAGCCCACAACAAGGAATCCACTTTAATAATGGGATTGATTTTACAACAAGGTAATCAAATTTAGGCATTGGAGACAGAGAGTCAAATGTTAAAATAATTGGTTTCCCTTCATACAAGGACCTCTCAATCCGCTACATAAAATATTGGACTGTAAGTGGGTTTTGCTTTGGGGAATTCAAAGCAGATGATTTAGTTCATTAGATATGTGGATATGTGGAGATGGAATCTCAAGACTACTAGTCTACTTATTTTGGACAAGTTGATGAACATAATAATCATATGTTTTATTAAGTCATAGTTTCTTGATGTTTTGCAAAGTATGATTGCATTTATATGTTTTCTTTTAAATCCATATTAACATAAGCTTTTGGATATCCTTTGTAGATGATTTTTTTGAATTTTGTAAAACTTTACTTAAGTTAGTGCAATTTTTGAACTATGTTGTTCCAAACAACATATTTTTGTATTTTAATACTAACTAGTGAGGCTGTAAATTTTTCTAATATAAAATATTTATCCATTTTTGTTATACAAAAAAGCTAAAAATGTGCAACAAAATAATGATCAATATCGTATACAATGCTTAACTCCACTTTAAATGAAAGAACGATCACATTCTTAAATAAACATTGTATCATAACTTTTTTTCCACGAAAAAAATTCACTTTATATTCATAATGAGATATAAAAAGATCCATACATAGTGCTTACAACAAACTGTAACTGCCACCTCCATATATTGGTAATGTTCAGCTAAATAGTCAAAAACAGTCTTTCCATCACAGATGTCCCTCATAGCTGTCTAACAATTGACAATCTAACGGTATACCATAATATCGATCAGAAACATCAAAAGAGTCTGAAAAAAATAGAATAATCATCCCAAAAAACTAAAAAAGATGATCATCTTGACACCTAGAAATAAAAACTACTAGATATCTAAGAACATATGTGGCCCTTCATGTTCTCCCACACATTGAAAATATTCAATTTTTTCTGGGCAGTTTGTCTAGGGCCAACTTTGAAAGTCTGTCTGCCTCATAATTGTCTTCACGAAATACACGTTGAAAAGTGATATTCTGAAAAACGTTTTTTAATTCTGCAATCCTGTCCTTCCAACACTCCAAAGAAAAAACATCTAAATGACCTTTGCCAAACAACCATTCTATAATGACCTTCGAGTCTCCCTGTACAAAGAAATCCTTGATGTCTAATCGAATGGCCAGAACTAGAAGTGCCCATGCCCCAAGTAGCTCCTCTCTGTTGTTTGTACCAGGGCCATAATTTAGGTACCACTTGTAAATTTTGTTCTCATTTATCCAGATAACACCACCTGCTCCACTATTAGTTCCATTTTTCACCACTGCACCATCAAACCACCCCGCCAAACACCTTGTCACATGATTCTTTGTAATCCTTCGCACTCTCTTCTTCCTATGTGATAGTTTATATTCATTTAAAGCCAAGAGTGATAGAATAACCACCCTTTGAGTAGAAGGCTTCTTGTTATCAAATATCACACCATTTCTTTCTCTCCAGAGATACCAAACAATGAAAGTCGGGAGGCAAGAATAGCTTGTATTTAGTGTTCCCTAATTCTTAAGGCAGTCTGGGATAGATATGCCCAACCAAGTTCTTGTAAGAAGTAATCTATGAGTTTCCTTAGCCCAGACCTCCTTCGAAAAGGGATAGATAGAAAATAATTGGAAGACCGATTCCTCCTCTTTCATACATAAGTGACACATACCTAGACCAATAAAGCCCCTACATTGAATATTATCCCAAGAAAGTACTTTGTTTTCAACCACCAACCAGGAGAACAATTTAAGCTTTTCTGGACAATTCCATTGCCAAAGGGCCTTTCTCCACCCTCCGATGCAGAATCTTTGCTTCTTGCCTTCAATTTCCCCATAAATATTTTTAACAGTGATCCTTCCCGAAGGGTCACCAGTCCACTTCAGAATGTCTGGTCCATGCCCCATATTAATGCCATTATTAATGATTTCCCTCCTGTATGTCTGCCATTCCAAAGCAAGTGTTCCCTGCAAATCTAAATCATCACTAGAAAACCAATAGTCCCCTAGACTTCCAGGTCTCAACACCCCTTTTGCTTTAAATAAAAAATGTATCCCTCGATGATTTAATGTCGAAATGAGACCTTCAGATAATAGAGTAGAGTTACCCATACCTATGATCAAGTCTCTCCCAATGGATATCATGGTGCCAGAAACTAGATACCAGGCAATCCAGCGGAGTATAATATCTAAAGAATTCAATAAATACTTCCAGGTCTGTGAGCCGGAAGGTGCGAATGCCGTCTCCATTATAAGCCAATGTTCAACCAGGAGAGACGATAGATACTTATCTTTGATAATTCGATGCCATAATCCATCATCCATAAGTACCCTCCAAAGGGTATTTGCTGCCATTTCCCGACTAAAACTAAAGATATTTCGTAGGCCCCATCCCCCAAATCTTTTCGGATGGGCTATATAATGCCAATTGTACAAGTGATATCCTTTTCTTTTTTTATTGCCATTCCAAAGAAAGTTGTAGGTGAGTTGTCGGATTCTATGAAGAATCGAGGTTGGGATGTTTGCTAAAGCCAACCAGTATACTGGTTGACTTTCTAGGACAACCTTAACCAAGACAAAACTACACCCCAAAGTCAACCACCTATTACACCAATGTGTGATTCTGAATTCAAATTTTTTTAGCAACCAATCCCAGTCCAATGCCTTGTACCTATCATCTTTCAAGAAATATCCCAAGTACTTAAAGCCCGATGCCAACTGAAAAACTTTGAAAGGAAAGATAGTTTTAATATCATCTAAGAAAGCAGAATGTACTCCAGAATGATAGAAATATGATTTTAGTGAATTGATCAACAAACCAATATCATTGCATAAGAGAATCAGAAGCCTATTAATCTTCGACCACTCATTTACAGATGCACTCGTCATTATGAGGATGTCATCTACAAAGAGGAGATGTAGAACACATAACATTCTAGTAACCTTGATGCCAGTCAACAAACCTTCTTCCTGTTTCTTTTTTAAGGCAAGACTCAATCCTTCCATAATTAGGATAAAAATAAGTGGAGACATAGGACACCCTTGTCTAATACTTCTGCCTCCATTGAAGAAATCAGTGGGCTCTCCATTGATGAGAATTGCATAAGTGGCTGATGAAATACATCCCATAATCCAATTGGTCGTCAGAAGACCAAAACCACACTATAACAAGACCAGTTTGATATAATCCCAACTAATACAGTCATAAGCCTTCTTCAAGTCAATTTTAAGGATCATGGCTTGTAGTTTTTTCACTTTGATGCTATGGATGCACTCCTGTGCTGTACCTATTGCGTCTGTAATTTGTCTACCTCTGAGAAAACCAAACTACTCATCAGAAAGAGTGCGGGACAATATAGGTCTTATCCAAGTTGCTAAGATCTTTGTTATGATCTTATAACAAAGATTACACAAGGCAATTGGCCTGAAGTCGCCAAAAGTAGCCGGTCCATTGACTTTTGGAATAAGTGCTATAAATGTTGAATTCAAGGATCTGTTAACCATACCTGAAGTGCAGGATTCTTCAACAACATTCCAAAGGTCATCTGCAATCAAATCAAAGAAGTGTAAATAAAATTCCACTATCCAACCATCTGGTCCGGGACTCTTGTCCTTGGTAAACCCCTTTAGTACCTCTAGAATCTCCACCTTCGCAATTGGATTTTCAAGAGCTTGTACTTCCTCAACAGTTGTCAATCTAGGATATAATATCACAACCTCAATCTGATCCACAATCGAGAGATGTGATTCTTTATAAAAGGTGCTGAAATGTCTCAAGGCTTCTCCCTTTATTTCCTCCTGCCCAGTGAAAACATGATCAGTGTCATCCTTAACCTCCCAAATAAATTTTTTATTGCGTCTATAGCTAGCAAACTTATGGAAGAATTTGGTATTCTTGTCCCCTGATTGGATCCAAATTTCTCGACTCTTCTGTCGCCACAATTCCTCCTCGACCAATAACAATATGTTCCTCTCTTTAATGAGTAGATTTAATTGGGTGAGTGACTCAGTTTGTTGAGGGTGATTCAGACTTTCTTTTGTTAGGAAGGCAATGTCCTTTTCAATCTAAAAGTAATTCTGCTGTTCACTCTTCTTTTTACTAACAAGCCACTTTCTCACTCTTTCCTTCAAAGATTTTAACTTCCCTACTAATCTTGATTGTGCGCTTCCTCCCGTTTGATCCTGTGTAGTAGTCCACACATCTTTGACCAAATCCCCAAAACTCTCATCCTTTAACAGGACTGAATTAAACTTAAAAGGGTAAGGCACAAACTTGAGCCCAAAATCAATTTGAAAAAGAACTGGTGCATGATCAGATATGTAGTGTTGGTCAACCCAAGATCTATAGAGTGTCGAATCCTCAAGCAAATTAGCAGATGCATAGACTCTGTCCAGTCTTTTGTAAATTTTATCCTTCCCCAATCTATAATTGCTCCAAGTCGGTACCACCTCCGGAGGCTTTATGTCATTTAAATGGTGTCTTATGAACAATTCTCTAAAGTATTGTTCCTGTGAGTCAATCAAGCCCGAAGGCCCCCAGATTTCATCAGAACTAGTCGTAAAATTAAAATCTCCAGCAATGATCAGATTCCTCCGATCAAGAAGTCCACAAGCATTCAAATTCTCCCAGAAAATTCTACGTCCAGTGCACGGTCCATACATATTAATAAAGTTGATCCTTCTGTTGTCAGGAATATGGACACCTGCTAATAGAATACCACCAGCACATAAGAAAGGTTGTAGATCCAGTAGATAAGGGCTCCATGCCACCAGGAGTCCTCCCGACTCCCCCTTCGAATTCACAGTAGAGAGCTTCCAAGAAGGACACAAAGCAATCAAAAAATTCCTAGATTTTCCCTCATCTACAAGTGTTTCCTGTAGGAAAATTAATTCTGGTTTCGTAGTGGATATTAACCTTCACATTATGGGAAGTTTTAAGGGACCCCCCACCCCTCTTACATTAATGGAAAGGTGGATCATGGTTTATCCCTCGCAAGGGCTTTCATGCCTCTAAGCACCCCTTTTTCAACAGATGAAGATGATGGTAGATCGACAGAAGAAGAGCCCTGCTCCTGTTTTTTTCATGCACTCCTTGTTTTAATAGGAGAAACCTCCATGCTCATACCTCTTGACCAGGCCAGTTTCTTAAAATAGTTCGGTCTGTCAGACTGAAAAAACTCACCAGGATCACAAGTCGGGTTTTCAAAAGCCTCTGTTCTCCAAAAAGTCTGTAGGGGAGTCAAATCCGGGGGCTCTAGTGATGAAGGTGCTAAAGACTCAAGTACCAGTGCCAATGGAGGGATAGAAATAGTCGAAACAGACGTAGACACAAGTAGCGAAGGTAATGTAGTAGGAAGAGTGTTCAAAGAGCCACCCATTTCAAGAATTGGGTCCCCTAAAGTGTCTTCCCCAATCACAAAATATGCCCCCTTCTCAGACGAACTCAAAGAGACAACAAGTAATAGAGCAGAATTCCCAAAAAGTCCCTTTCCCAAAGTGAAAGTTTAAGAAAAAGTGAAGGGAAATAGAAATTGAGCTTACCCAAGAGAGTATTAGGAACACAATCCAGATTCTCCGCCAAGTCCTATGTAGCTCCAACTCCTAAAGGATTCGGTCCATCAGGGATTTCATCCATATAATGTAGATTTAGTGAGCCAGAAACAAGATCGTTGTCTTCCTCTGAGAGCCCAAAAGATGGGTGGAAATCCTTCCTAAGATGGCCCATTTGATGACAGGAGGAACACCGAAACGACAACCCAAGATAGTATAAATGTTGTACAAAAACATGTCCTCTCCACTCCAGTTCAATGGAGTCCATAAGGCCTGCATGCAAGTCTAACTCAACTAGTACTCGGGCCATATGCTTATCAGTCGATAGAAGACAGATATCATCAAATTTTAAAAAGTGACCAAGTAAATTTCCAATGGCCTTAAGTGCCGGTAAATTCCAAAGATTTAAGGGCAGTCCTGGTAGTAAGACCCAGACATGCCTATAGCTAAAGTAACCAGAGGACAGATTAAAACTAGTGCGGCACCGTTTCAGCATAAGGTTGCCACTCTTGTAATCCCAGAACTGGGTTAAGATGCTCTGTGCATCCTCGGGGCGTCTTAAAAAGAAGACTGAACCAACCACAAGTAAGAGTCATCGGGATATACCTAAGACGAGTGTGCCAAACCTCTTTCATCCAATCTATGAAGGATAAATCACATTTACGTTTATAAGCAAAGAGGCCTACCAGTGCACAAAGTGCCAACTGACACGTCTCCTCAAGCCCGACGTCCATGCCTATCACCAGTCATCGACGGTTTTTTTTCGGCTTCCAGGCTCTAGCAACCTTCCTATACTTAGCAACCTTAAGTGCCTCTAGTTCACTTAGACCACGAGTCGTGGGAGGAAACTTTTCGGACCAAGTATCCTTACATGTAAGGCCTCTACCACCCTTGTTACAAAAATCCTGAGAAAATCTCGGTCTGACAACACTTGTAGTTTCCAACCGCTCCACTGTAATCGGAGGCCGAGAGGGCTGGGAAGATAAGCTTGAGTTATCACCGGTAGCAAGTTCAATGGAGGTCGGATAATGTTGGAGGTGACAGATCCAAAGAGTTTAATGTAGTTACTAAATGTTCATGTCCTCCGTTTAAACCACATAACTCATCCACATCTTTGAAAAGACCTTCTCGGTCCCATCCCTCCTCGTCGGATGCGCCTAATAGGCCACTGTCTTCGAAGTCCATTGAAGTAGTTTCCAGCATGACAAAGGGACGTCATCTCTGAACCAGAAAATCAAAGCGATTCCCGTGGGCCCCTAACTTCGGATCATCCTGAGAAACCAGTAGTAAAGACAAAGAATAATGGGCGTCAGAGCTCATGAAAGAAAACTAAAGGTAAATGTGAAAGGCCCTGACAAAACCACCCTATCGACGAGAGGGAAAATACAAGGTTCCCATCCCAGAGATCCCTAAAAACCAGTTACTAAAAAAGAAAATCCGCCATGAAAGTCGACTAATCCACCAAGAAAACCGACTTAAAATTTGAAAAAATAGCTAAAAAAGGAATCCCGCCCAAAAACCTCTACGGGAATCTTCTGAAAAGTTTTGTTTATGAATTTATTGATAATCTAATATCTTGTATAATGTCATTTTTATCGGGACCAATGAATCTTCATTTTCACAATTTATCCTAATTTAGAATCTTCTTTTTAGCAACCAACCAAAGGAAGGAGGTGATTATGGACCATAAGGGATTGTTCCAAACTTGCTAGTCAAGACTTTTTTACATTTTGATCCTTTTGAGTGGAGGCAAGGACATACGCTTTTTTCACCATGTTGTCCCCACTATCTTAACATTCTCATTTTTAAAGTATATTTCTTCATTTGCATCCTTATTCTTCTTGTCTATAAAATGATCAAAAACCATTTCAATTGAAACAATAAACATCCTACTCTTATATACGTATTGTATCATAACTAGTTTATTAATAAACTTAAACATGTTATCATTTTTCTTTTATTTATGAATTAGTACGAAGAGGCTTACATTTGTTTCCTTGCATGAATAAGGAAATACATGCATGAATATGGACATACATGTTTATCCTTACAACTCTAGTGTTATTATGTTCAATATTGTAACATCATACTCATGATATTATTCACAATCATTGGAACCATATCTACGTTTTTCACAATTTTGGGGATCTTTTCGATGTTTACTTATTTAACATACAATTAAATACTAATATTTGGTTGGACCATATCTACAGTTTTCACAATTTTTGGGATATTTTCCATGTTTACTTTTTTAACATACAATTAAATACTAATATTTGGTTTGACGGTTGTGCATAATATAACATACAATGAAATAATAATATTTGGTTTGACGGTTGTGCATAATATAACATTTGATATTTAACATAATATTTAAATTGCAGAATACTTTAACACTTTACTCATATTTAATGGTAAAATTGTGCTTACTCAATTGGTTTAATTCTTTGTATAATCATTGCATAATACTTTGTTTAAACATTATCATATACCTTTTCTTCCACAATATACATTGTGTAATTTGGTGCTTTTTTCTTTGTCAAATCACATATTGTCTAATTTGGTGTTTTTTTTTTTCAAATCACAACACAACGTGTGTATGTAGCATAATCTTTATTAGTCCATGTCGAAGGCCAGGACTCTAGCGTTCGCTTCAGCGTTGACTTGATATTAGTTATGCATTTGATTATAAATTTCTGCCAAATTTCTAATATTCTACATTGTAAACTTTATATTTTATTTTTTATATAATAAAAAAATTAATCTTCGTGATCTCATTGGACAATACATGAGAAGTCTTATTGCAAACTTCGGTCTTCCCAATGCGTTTGTTCCTAAAAATTTTAGTTTCTTTGGATGTTTATTTTTGATTCATCTTGCAACCAAGACAATCTTACAACCAAGACAATGCAATGTCTTCATTATATCCTTCCTAAGTTTTAACTAAGTTTTAACTTTCTTTGCACATAACACAATGCATTAATACCTTTGCATTTGAATTAATACCTCTGCATTTGAATGTTAGGGTCTATTCTGACAAATGTGACCATCGTAGTCTCCACTCCTTAGACATCGCCGCTTCATAAGATGGCCTTTCACATTGCCGCTTCATAAGATGGCCTTTCAAGCTTTAGTCGACACCACTGTTCCTTCCCTCCATCGCCTAGACATTGATGCTTCATAAGATAGTATTTCGAGCTTAAGTCTACACTATTGTTCCTTGCCTCCGTCTCCACTTCATACACCACTTTCCAGGCTACCTTCTCCATCACCTATACAACATTGCCTTCACAAGAAGGCTCAACATTCAGATTACTCAACAACAAGAATGCCTTCACAAGAAGGCTCAACATTCAGAGTACTCATCAACAAGAATGCCTTCACAAGAAGGCTCAACATTCAGATTACTCAGCAACAAGAATGCCTTCACAAGAAGGCTCAACATTCAAATTACTCAAGTAGTTGCAATGGACTGCTTTGACATAGTAGTGGATCTAATACTACGATCCACTGGTTTAACTCGATACAATAATGTCTGCTATGGGTTCCACTAAAATGGGTATGGGTATGTATCATTCCATAAATCATTAGTTCTGAGCCTTTTGATGATCCATACCATAGCTAATAGGTAGTGATTGACATGACATTATACTAGCTACTAGGTCTGACAGGCTTCTACCTGGTACAAGTGAGTCTCTTTTCTGTTTCTGGGCGGATCTTCTTCCACCTTATAGATTTGGTCAAGGCTGAACCTCGTTTCAACTACAGAAACTAGATATAAGTACTTACCCATATATAAGCACTCATGGATAGAAGTCATATAGTCATCCACCCATGTGTCGTATCATTTCTCGCCAGGAGGGAACCCTGGAATAAATACATGGTCATATATGTTCACATTCATTCTCTGCCATCACAACACTCCTTGATCGTCCTTCTTCTGGAAAGCATATACACAAAAAAACACATATAAGAGCAGAGTTATATCTAATATAAAAAGGAATGAGATATTAAAGTATGCTTTGAAACATGGTAGAAGACATGAAGAAATGAACTATCGCTCCTGGAATTTATAGCGACAGCAAGAGGAAAGCAATGACCATTATACAAGAGAAAAGGGGGTTCCTTGGAAAGAGGGCATCAACCATATTTTTCTTGGTGTGAGAGATTTCTGTTATGGCTTCTTCAAATTCTAATACGACATTTATGCAGGCAGACATGGGTGAGAGATAGAGAGACTCGATAATGGGTTGTACTGGCTGCCCTTCCCCTTCCAATTCATGGTCATGTCCCCACAAATTCATATGCAACTTGATGGCCATAATATAACTTTAGTTGTTCTACGAACAAAAACAAAACAGAGTGAAAACATTCAACTGATCATCTTTGGAACAAAGCCAATTACTTAGCTAGAGGAACCAAGCTACTTGACCTTTGTTTCAGAAGCCTCCACCCATGATACCTATGCTTATTATGCTACTAGAACTACTAATGGTTCCATGGTTGTATCTTCCATTAGAGGTATTACTTGCTGATGGATCACCATAAACTGCGAGTGAATTTAATTAGGGCACTGTATTTGAATATTTTTATCTGTACTAGGTGGTCACCCTGGAACAGGAGCACTAATTATTTCCCTACGATGCCACGAATATTCAGACATTGATAGCTACAAGAACTACTATTTCTGAGATTGCCCAAAGACATAGACATCAAAATGGCGAAAAAACATGGATTTTTAGATGCCCGCAAACCTATGTAATGAAAAGTTGAGGAAAAACTCAGATTAAAGATAAAGAATACTGGAATTAGGACATAATTGAAGAGGAAGTGGGCTTGGAAACATTCTTTCCTTAATAGGATTCAGGTTCCGATAGGACAATCAAAGCTTAATTTGTAGCTCACGCTTGATTTTTATAGGCGGTTGGATTCAATCTTTCTTTGATTTTTGGACTATAAAAAAAGTGAGCAAGGGCCTACTTGCATGAATCTTGCAGATGAGAAGTCAACTGAATAGAAAACATTGACCCAACTAAGCTGAATCAAACTTCATTAAGTCGTCGGTCAAATACTTGTTCGACAGAACTAAACTGTTAACGAAATTGGATTAAAATTGGTTTAATGCTAAGGAAATTGAAGGCGTGAATGAGGCCAGGCCGAGGATGTGATGTTGGGGTGGTTTTCCTCCTTTATCAAATCCTGGAGATTCCCCTTTAGCAGGTGCTTGTCTTGCAAAGGCCTGTTCCTGTACAAAAAACTAGTGTTCGAGTCTGTTAACATTTGTTGTACAAAAGACTAGGGTTTGAGCATGTTCATGTAAACGAATTGGTTGTGTCGAGGCTTGTTGGGAATTGAAAAGAAAAGCTACATATACAACTTCATATCATGTTTTACTCACCAATTAGAAGGCATGTGATATTTGTGATTCCCTTTTTCATAAGCACTGACAACATTGTTGATGATTACAATTGCATGAGACATCCTCCAGGACAAAAACTGATTGAGTCGACCTGAGAGAGAGCCCATGAGTTGGGGGTGTGGTTCCTATCTAAGAAAAAACTAGAACATAGTGATGGCATCCTCTTTACAGAGAGTTGAGAAGAACTCTAGATGATTCTTCTGTGTAACGCAGTGAGAAAGAAGATCTACTAAGTTAGACGTACATGTGGCTGAGCACAAGGTGAATGTGTGAATTCCCATGAGTTGGGTGCATCATTCTGAGATAGAGATGAAAAAAATGTATTAGCCTCGTCTTAGCATAGAGTTGAGATGATGAACTCCATATGAGTCTCCTATGTAATGCACTGGGAAATAAGATCTGTCGAGTTGGACATGCATGTGGATGAGCACAAGTGAACATGATCCTAGTGGTTGAGCACTAGTGAGTGTGGTTTTCCTGTGAGACACAATGAGATAGAGATATGGACATCCCTATGGATGTGCCCCTAGTGGCTGAGCACTAGTGGGTGTATGAGATCCCTTTCTATATTGTTCACGAGTAAGACTTACCTGTAACCCTAATTGTAATGGAAAGGGTATAGGTCGCCCCCAACTTTATGTAATATATAATTAATGTAAAATATAATTAATATGGTAATTATTAATTATATTGTGAGTTAGTGAGGTCGACCCTGTTGTTCCAATAGACACTTCTGTTGACAGGTTCAATCTAATATAAGTAAAGTGTTAGGGTCCTAACCCACACGTAGGTAGAACAATATGTTCGGATGTAATAAAGGTCAATATTAATAAGGCCTTGCAATAAAATAAAATAAGTCGAATGTAAGAAGACCTAATAGAAGCTTTTTCTTATAGAAGGAACTTCCTCTAGATGCTTCTTTTGATAGACATATTTAGTATAAATAGGAGTCGAGGGTATGCGAACCCTAGCTTGGAGATTATTGTAATAGAGCTCTGCTCGATTGGAGGTTGCCCCCTCGAAGAGGCCCGTGAACATTGCTCTCAGAATCAAAGTGTTATTTCTGTTGTTATTCTTATATCATTTCAGTGTTATTGTGGTGATTGTTCTAGTTATATTGCTGTTATTCTGCCATTTCTAGCATTTTATTTCTGTTCTGCATACTTTTTATATCTGGTATATTACAAGTGGTATCAGAGCACTTTCCTTGGTATAAATTTTGGGTAAATTGTTTTTTCAAGGTAGAGACGTATTCTGACGTCTTTAAGCCACAGAGATCTGTTGTTACGTGCATAAACCCGCGGTTGAGGGATTCATACACGCAGGAAACACAAGTGGTTCTTAAGCGCACATCTGTTGGCCACCCTTGTAACCCCTGTTGGTACCCCTTCGAGTGGTAGCGCATCAGACAACACCTATGTACGGATCTACTTAGATTTCCTGAAGCCCTCTTTAGATAAACCGATCAGCCGCCTGACTGCTATAGTGCCACTGAGAACAACACTCGGGAAGATACTCTTTAGTACCTGGGTAGTCAGGTAGTATGGCTAAGGGTATGATCTATCCTCCTTAGTTAGTGCCCTGATATATTGGGCCGATTACTACTGTTGGACCCCGCACATATATCAGAGAGCTATAGCACAGGGAAAACCCTTGTCTGTAGAACC
>SNQJ01S0016860.1:167184-180290 GCA_010110895.2 Picea sitchensis | reverse complement strand
ACCCGCCCCTTTTCGGTTCCCTCGTCCTCATGGTCCATACTCGTAGCCAAGACTTGGAAGCTCGCTTCAATACCTTGCAATCTAGTCTCACCGAGACCCAATAAGAAGTGAAACAACTCAGTGCCAATGTTGTTGCCATCAATACAACCATGCAGTCCTCAATGGAGGAAATCAAACAAGACCTCACCACCCAGCTTGAATCTGTCTTTTTGACACTCTGCACCAAGCTGCATATCCCTATAGATAACCCTTTCTCTGACTCACCTCCACATACTGAAGGTGAACATTCCTCTCATTCCCATAACTTTCAACGCCATCACTTTCAACGTGACCTACGCCTTCCGCTGGTGAATGTGACCAAATTTGATGGCTCGGACCCCACTGGTTGGGTAACCCAAATGGAACATTATTTCTCTTTATAGGACATTACAGATGAATTGGCCAAACTTCGGTATGGTGTTCTCCATCTAGATCAAGAACATTGGCAATGGTGGCAATGGAGAAAAACTTCCCGTCAAGGGTATATTGCTTGGACACACTTTGTGCCAGAGCTTTATGAACGCTTTGACACTGACACCAACCATTTGGGCCATTTGACAAAGTTGAAACAATCAGGAATAGTGGAAGACTTTATAACTTCCTTTGAGCGCCTGGCTTTTCGGATAGAGGGCATGTCTGATGCCTTTTCCCGAGAGTCTCATCGGGCCCATGTCCTCATGGCTCGGCCTCAGAGTTGGGTGGAGGCTACTAAAAGAGATAAAGAAGCACACCAAGTTGAATCTTCTCAAAACCAGAAACCCTCCTTTATCCCTTGATCTAAACCAATAAATCTCACTACTCCCTCCGCTCCACTAAAGATCCAAAAATTGACCAGGGATGAAATGAAGGGATGATTTTAGGGGCTAAATTTCGCTCATGGGATAAATTTCCATGGTTTTTCCAAAAACTAGATTTTCTATTTTAAAAATGATTCGCTCAAATTCTATAGGATAAAATTATTTTACCTTAAGCATCGCCAAACTTTTATAAAAACTATATCCTTTAAAATTTGAATATTTTTACAAAAATATCGCCAATCATTTATAGTTGGCATATGAAGTATTAGTAAGATTCGCCAAGGTTTCTACATTTTAAAATAAATTTCCATCCTTAAAATCATCCCTGATGAAATGGTTGAACACCAACTCAAAGGCCTTTGTTATAATTGTGATGAAAAATATTTCCGGGCCACAAGTGTAAGGAACAAAATATTTTTATGGCCATCTCCGAGGATATTTCAGAAGAGGATGTTGAAACTCCTCTTGTGTCTGAGTCACCTGAAGCCATTGACATAACCCCTCCCTCAGACCCTCTCGAAGTAGAACCGGTCATTTCCCTCAATGCTCTCACTGGCTTCTCCACTCCCCAAACTCTCAAGCTAATCGGTTACATCAAGCATCGAAAGGTCATCATTCTGGTTGATAGTGGAAGCACCCATAATTTTATTCATCTCCGCATTGCCCAAGAAACTCATTGCTACAGCCATGCCGTCAATAATTTCCAAATCATGATTGCCAATGGTGGCTCCATGAAATGTGGAGGGCGTTGTGAAAATGTGCATCCCCAAATTGGCGACTATCACCTGAAATCTCATATGTTTTCTATCAACATGGGAAATTGTGACATTGTGTTGGGTGCAATATGGCTAAGGAATTTGGGTCCCATTCTCATGGATTTTAAGGAATTAACCATGTAATTTGACTAGGAGGGCCACCAATATAAGTTCCAAGGCATCACCGTCGGTTCACCTGAGATCATTAGTTCCCATTGCATGGAAAAACTGCTCAAAAAAGGTCATTCTGGTGTTATTTCCCAACTCCATGCCATACAAGCAACAGAGACACCCTCGGTGCCGCAAGACCTCCAAGCCATCCTTTCTAAACATCAAGTGGTCTTTTCCACTCCCCAGGGACTCCCTCCTTCCCATGGTGTTCATGATCATTCTATTCCCCTTGTACCCGGAAGACTTCCTCCCAATATCCGTCTGTATCGTCACCCCTTTCCCCCAAAACAATGACATTGAAAAAATGGTCCAAGAACTCCTTAATGCAGGTGTTATCTGCCCTAGTACAAGCCCCTACTCTTCTCTTGTGGTCATGGTCCTGAACAAAGAAGGTTCTTGGCGAATGTGTCTTGACTTCCGTGCCCTCAAAAAACTTACCATTAAAGACAAATTTCCCATTCCCATCATTGATGACCTCCTGTATGAATTGAGTGGTGCCCAATTCTTTACTAAACTTGATCTTTGTTCGGGCTACCACCAAATACGTATGAAAGAGGCAGACATTCCCAAGACTACCTTTAGAACTCATGAGGGCCACTATGAGTTTTTTGTCATGCCCTTTGGCTTGTGTAATTCCCTCTCCACCTTCCAAAGCCTCATGAATCATGTCTTTTGTCCTTTTCTACATCATTTTGTCTTAGTTTTCTTTGATGATATCCTCACCTATAGAAAAACCTGGAAAAACCATCTTGCTCATGTGGATCGAGTTCTCCATCTACTCTCTCAGCACCAACTTTTCCTGAAACAATCTAGATGTGCTTTTGGTGCCTCAGAAGTAGAGTACTTGGGTCATTTGGTTGGAAAGGATGGCGTCAGGGTGGATCCTAAAAATATTGAAGCTTATGCAATACTGGCCTCACCCAAAGATTCTCAAAAGCTTGCGTGGATTTCCGGGCTCAATAGGTTATTATTGCAAGTTTGTTAAGAATTATGGAAAGATTGCAACACCTCTCACTGCTCTCCTAAAAAAGAACTCTTTCACTTGGACTCCAGCTACTACTCAATATTTTCAAACCTTGAAGATGGCAATGTGCACCACTCCAGTCCTGGCCCTTTCTGATTTCACAAAGACCTTTGTCTTGGAATGTGATGCTTCAGGGAAAGGAATTGGTGCTGTCCTTATGTAAGAGGGTTGGCCTTTGGCCTTTACCAGCAAGCAACTATCTGAAATAAATCTGGGCAAATCAATCTATTAAAAGGAAATGTTGTCTATTCTGCATGTTGTTGATATGTGGCACCCTTATCTATTGGGGCAATGCTTCCAAATTAAGACAGACCATCAAAGCCTCAAGTATTTTCTGGAACAATGCATTTCCTCCCCAGAGCAACACAAATGGGTGACTAAGCTCTTTGGATATGATTATGAGATTATTTACAAGAAAGGAAAAGGCAATGTGGTTGCGGATGCACTTTCCTGAAAATATGAAGATGAAGGATCCCTTTTTTCTCTTTCCTTCATTGTACCAAATTGGCTCCAAGCCATTCTCCAGGAATGGCTACAAGATCCCAAAAGTTTGCATCTGATCCAACAATTGCATTCCAATGCTCCAACTTCCCCAGGGTACTCTTGGCTCCATGATGAGCTTTGATACAAAGGTCATTTGTATTTAAGTAAAAAATAAAAGCTTAAATCCACGGTACTTTCTGAGCTTCATGCTACACCCACAGTGGGGCACTCCGGGTTCACCAAAACCTATGACAGGGTCAAACATTCTTTTTTCTGGGATGGTATGAAACATGAAATTCATAATGTTGTCGCTGAATGTGATGTGTGTCAACGCAACAGGGGAGAAATAGTCAAATCTCTGGGCACACTACAACCGCTTCCAATTCCACCTTCTATTTGGAGGGATATCTCTATGGATTTTATTACAGGCTTACCCAAATCGGGAAATAAATCAGTCATCATGGAGGTTGTTGATCACCTTTCTAAGTATGCTCATTTCTGCGCTCTTCAACACTCATTTACAACATCCATGGTGGCTCAAATTTTCATTGATCAAGTCTTCAAGCTTCATGGCATGCCGCACTCTATTGTTTCTAATCGTGACCCAACTTTCACAAGCATTTTTGGAAAGAACTGTTCAAGCTACAAGGCACCCAATTGCATCTCAACACAACTTATCATCCCCAAACTGATAGTCAAATGGAAGTTGTCAACAAGAATTTGGAAACATATTTGAGGTGTTTTTCCTCAAAAAATCAAAATCAGTGGGCTCAATGGTTACCCCTAGCTGAATGGTGGTACAACACTTCATACCATACAACTACACGCATGACTCCTTTTGAAGCACTATATAGATAGAAGCCACCTTCAGTTCTCTCATACTTACCTGGTGTCTCGAAGGTCTAGGCGGTTGACTAAACACTTACAGTTCGAGAGGCTATTCTCCATACCCTCAAATAGAATTTGGTCATGGCACAAAATCACATGAAGCAACAAGCAGATCAAGGTTGCTCTGAACTTCAATTTGCAGAAGGGGATCAAGTGTTTCTTTGACTGTAACCTTACGAGAAAAATTCCCTCAAAGTCAAGCATTGTCAAAAGCTAGCGCCCAAATTTTATGGTCCTTATACCATTCTCAAGTGTGTCGGACAGGTGGCCTATCAATTAGCTTTGCCCAGTCATTCGAAGCTACATCCTGTTTTTCATGTTTCATGCTTAAAGAAGGTGATTGGAACTAAGTGCCAAATTCGAACCAACCTTCCCGTGTTAGCCGAAGAAGGATCTGTTTGGCTACAACCACAAGCAGTTTTGGACTAGTGTGAGCATCGCCTACGTCAGAGAACTATCAAGGAAGTGTTAGTCCAGTGGAAAGATACAACTCCAGCAGATGCCACTTGGGAACTGACTACCATTCTGCAACAATTTCCACATCTCAAGCCTTGAGGACACGACTATTTTTAAGGGGGAGGACATGTTAGGGTCCTAACCCACACATAGGTAGAACAATATGTTCAGATGTAATAAAGGTCAATATTAATAAGGCCTTGCAATAAAATAGAATAATTCGAATGTAAGAAGACCTAATAGAAGCTTCCGCTTCTAGAAGGATCTTCCTCTATATGCTTCTTTTGATAGACATATTTAGTATAAATAAGAGTCGAGGGTATGAGAACCCTAGCTTGGAGTTTATTGTAATAGAGCTTTTCTCTACTGGAGGTTTCCCCCTCAAAGAGGCCCGTGAACATTGCTCTCAGAATCAAAGTGTTATTTCTGTTGTTATTCTTATATCATTTCAGTGTTATTGTGGTGATTGTTCTGGTTATATTGTTGTTATTCTTCCATTTCTAGCATTTTATTTTTTGTTTTGCATACTTTTTATATCTGGTATATTACATAAAGGTAAATTCCCCATTGAGGAATCATATCTTAAGTGTGAGTTTGGAAATTTTAGCGAGTACATCTTTGGAAAAGTGCACACCTCTCTTGGGCGCTAGTCTTCTAGGGTTTATGAGCACCCTTTTCCGTGTTAGGTTTTCTTGGTGGTGGAGGTCTTTCTCTTGAAGAATATAGAAAAGGATTGGTTGAATTTTCATCCCTTGTGTAGAAGGGTTTCCCAGGATACTTCTTGTGTACTTGTGCATGGTGTTTCTTCTTGTGATCTTGGTTGCTGCAACAAATTGTTCATGGTTTAAGTAAAATGTTAAAATGGAATGAACTTCATGCTTAAACTTTTTCTATTGAAAAATCAACATGGTATCAGAGCATAGGTCTTGAAGAACCCATTGTATAAAATCCTACCAGTCTTCCCCCCTCTTTTACAGAACCGTTCAACCCTCCCAAGGTTTCCAAAAAATATGTACGACCCTCGTCTTTTGGGTGTTTCAACACTTCACACTTGGAATTTGGGGCTGAATTTTGGACAATAGTGTTCGGCCTTCTTCAATGCTCCTCCATAAAATCTCAAAGTGAAATTATGATAATTTTGGATTTTTGGCCCTAGGGTTTCTAGGGTTCCGCAAATTTCTGCAGATTTCTAGTTTTAGGGTTTCTGTAGCTCTTTGAAGAAGATTTCAAGATTACCTATGTCCTTCTAAATTTTAAGTCTTATTGTTGGCAGTGATAAGTCCAAAAAAACCTAAATTTCTAGCCTAGCCTAACCGTTCGGTTTTCTAGCCCAGTTGACAAGGGTTTGTGAAGAAACTAAAAATATGATGAACACAACTATGATGGAAGATAAGCTTGATGGATCAAGAAACTTCAAGTTCTTGGAAGACAAGACTTTAGAGGAAGACTTATTGTGAGTGATACAAAAAGGTTTACCAGAGACAACTATAGATGAATAGAAGGAAGATGGTGTAAAGACAAGGAAGACAATCTTCTACTCAAGCTATTACATTAAAGGGCCATAACAAGATGAAAAAATGTGACATCATGACTACCTTCTTCATGAATATGTCAGAGGACAAAGTTCATCCAGGTCCCATTGGATAAATCATATCATCTCCCTCAGGTATGCACTTGTATATATTATTTGTATCATTGTCATGAGGGTAATTGTAGGAGGAAGGAACCTTTATTGAAGTCATGGATCCAGAGGGATCTTAGTGCATTCAGAGGAACAACACACTGGAAGTGAAGACTCCCAGTTTGATCGTTTTAATTATCATGCCTCTAACCTACATGTCCAAATTTTGCTACATTACAAGTAGGTGTTGTAGCTGTGACAACAATCCTTAAATTGTTTTGATTCTAGAGATATACTCATTACTCTCCTATAGGAGATATTCTTGTTTTTGTTTCCTTTCGTTTGTTTTCTTGTTCCAGGCAGTTTAAACAACAAAGGAAGATGTGTATCCTTTAGAGGGAGTCAAAACTATTTGAGAAAGAGGAAGAATAGAACCATCAACCAATGCAATAATGCATGATCAAAATATTTCTATGAGTCTATGGGCAGAAGCATGCATGGCACGGTATATGTTCAGAACAAGAGTCTTCACCAGACTTTGAAAAACATAACCCCCGAAGAATCCTTCACTGGAGTGAAGCCTGATATTGAACACTTAAAGATATTTGGGTGCCCAGTGTATTTTCATGTACCCAAAGAGAAGAATTCCAAGCTAGACCCTTCAGGGAGAAAGGATACATGTATGGGATAACACTGAATCTTCAAAGACATTCCAGATCTACATCCTTGGTCAGAGATAGATTGAGACAATAAGAGATGTTGTCCTTGAAGAAGAGATAACATTTCAAAGATCTAGAGAATCTCATATGGAGATTGAAAATGAGACAATACCTTCTCCCCCTTTAGCAGTTCCAGACAGACATTATTCTAGTTCATCCAGTTACTCTAGTTGATATGTCTAGAGATATTGCAGTAGGGAATAAAAGGCCTGCCTAGGGTCACTCTGCAGGAGGCAAAGAAACATACAAGCCTCTCAAGGAACATCTTGAGAGAACAGAGATATTTTTCAAGATACCCTTCATCCATGAGCCACTTCATTGATTCCGAGGCTCCCTGTCATGGAGAAGCAACAAGAGAACAGGTATGGAAAGATGCCATAACATAAGAATACCAATATATGTTAAAGAATGAAGTATGAGACATTGTTCCGAGACCAGTAGGGAAGTCTTTGGTGACTTCCAAGTGGATATATAAGATCAAGAACGCAGTTGATGGAAGTGTCGAGAAATACAGAGCGAGATCTATAGCCAGGAGATTCTCACAAACATAAAGAGTTGTCTATGATGAGACACTTGATCCAGTAATACTGATACACTTACATCCATACTACCATCCATGAGTTGGAAACTGTATCATATGGATGGATTCTTGATGAGTTTGGGTTTCAACAACAGTGTTGCTAATCCAAACCTATATCATTATAGTGTTGGTGACGAGAGCCTAATTTCGGTAACTTATTTAGAAATCTTTGTTGTTGGATACAAGCAAGATTTGAATTATGTTTTCGAGATGAAGGATCTGAGTATGATGCACCACTTCTTGAACAAGAAGTATGACAGAGGACCAATGAGATTTTCCTAAGTCAAGGAAAATACATAGTGGGAATATTAAAGCAGTTCAGTATGACAGAATGCAAATCCATGGTGATGAATTTGAAGAAAATAAATGATGATGATTCAGACAAGATTGATACACAACCGATTGGATCACTGATGTATCTGGTTAACACCAGAATTGATTCATGCTATGCAACGAATGTGCTTAGTCAATCCATGAGTCAGTTGAGACAGACTCACTGGATAGAAATAAAGCATGTACTGAGATATATATGAGGCATAGTTGGATATGGCCTGAGATATGCCTCCAGTGTGAACTTGAGTTTGAAGGGATATGCCAATACATATTGAGCAGAGAGTACAGTGGACTGTAAGAGCACATTCGGTTGTTGTTTTTACCGTGAAGGTTGCCATAGTTTCCTAGTGCAGCAGGAAACAAAGCTCTGTGGCCTTGAGTACCACATAAGTAGAGTATATATCATTGAGTGTGTGAAGCATTGAGCTTCATAAACTTCTGACAAATTTACTTGATCATGAGATGGATTCTATGATTATAACTAGAGACATGTGAAGCTCTTTGAGAACCCTGTGTTTCATGATAGATCGAAAGACGTTGAGATACAATATCATTTTCAGAGACATGATGTAGAGGAAAGCAATACACGTGCAATACCTTCCTACACATGAGCAAATTGCAAACATCTTCACCAAACTGGCTTGGTGAAGAATGCCTCTCTAGTTGAGAGGGAGTGTTGATGACTAAAAACAAGACAAAGTTTGAGTACTTCCATGCGAGACTTGGATTGATGGAGAATGCATCCCTAGCTGAGAGGGAGTGTTGATTATTACAACTATGTGAGACATCCTCTAGGACACATAATGATTGAGTTGACCTGAGAGAGAGCCCATGAGTTGGGGGTGTGGTTCCTATCTAAGAAAAAAATGGAATGTAGTGATGGCATCCTCCTTACAGAGAGTTGAGAATAACTCCATATGATTCTCCTGTGTAATGCAGTGAGAAAGAAGATCTCTTGAGTTAGACGTACCTATGGCTGAGAACAAGGTGAACGTGTGAATTCCCATGAACTGGGTGCATCATTCTGAGACAGAGATGAAAATGATGTATTAGCCTCCTTTGAGCAAAGAGTTGATATGATGAACTCCATATGACTCTCCTGTGTAATGCAGTGGGAAAGAAGATCTGTCGAGTTGGACGTTCTTGTGGATGAGAACATGTGAACGTGATCCTAGTGGATGAGCACTAGTGAGTGTGGTTCTCCTGTGAGATGTAGTGAGATAGAGAAATGGACATCCCTATGGATGTGCCCCTAGTGGCTGAGCACTAGTGGGTGTATGATATCCCTTGCTATATTGTTCAAGAGTTAGACTTACCTGTAACCCTAATTGTAATGTAAAGGGTACATGTTGGCCCCACCTTAATGTAATATATAATTAATGTAAAAGATAATTAATCTAGTAATTATTAATTATATTGTGAGTTAGTGAGGTCAGCCCTGTTGTTCCAATAGACACTTCTGTTGACAAGTTCAGTCTAATATAAGTAAAGGTAAATTCCCCATTGAGGAATCATATCTTAAGTGTGAGTTTGGAAATTTCAGCAAGTACATATTCTTGGGAAAAGTGTACACCTCTCTTGGGTGCTAGTCTTCTAGGGTTTATGAGCACCCTTTTGTGTGCTAGGTTTTCTTGGTGGTGGAGGTCTTTCTCTTGAAAAATATAGAAAAGGATTGGCTGGGTTTTCTTCCCTTGTGTAGAAGGGTTTCCTAGGATACTTCTTGTGTACTTGTGCATGGTGTTTCTTCTTGTGATATTGGTTGCTGCAACAAATTGTTCATGGTTTAAGTAAAATGCTAAAATGGAATGAACTTCATGCTTAAGATTTGTCTATTGAAAAATCAATAAGCATAACACTGACATTTGTTGGTTGTTCCATTTGTAATATTTCACTCATAAAATCGTCATTCTACGTAATTACCAAGTCTGATATGTCATAGGTTAGGTGGTGGGTCCATGTAGTCACCTTAACTTGTGCGTGGGTTCTGGAACTTCATGGCATAATCTGTAGGTTCATGGAAAGTGGCACAGATGGCAGGTACTCCACAAATAATAACGGAACCAAGCAACCAAGTGGAATGGGCATTTCATACCCTCTTCTCCCATGAGTCGTGCTTCAACGCCTTCTACTACAGGGGTGAGGAGACAAAGAAGGATGCATGTGACATGTGAGGAAAAAATACCAGTTCCTTACAAGGAGATTGTGTCCAGCATCAAACAGGGGCATTTGGAGAAAAAAATATCTTTTAAGGATTGTTTCCCTTGGGAGGTGAAATGGATTTTTCCAGACATAAAAATGAATTATGCTTGCCTCCCCGACATCGACAACTATTTAGAATATGGTAATTGAATGGGAGGTGAACTTAAGGAATCAAACGGGAGGCAAAATTGAGGACTTAAACATGAGGTGAAATGGAATTTGTAACTTATAATTTCACATTAAATTCTCAATTTTTGGTTTGTTTTCAGACGTATGATATGGGGCCTTTTTTCACTGTATCATGCATATGATAGAATATAGATATGATCAACACAAATTTAGCTGTATTTTCCGTATACACAACCATATACTACTATATCCATAACTTTTTTGTATTTCCATATCGAAATCCTAGATACAACTATATGTTGGAACTATGCTGCTAGGTTATCATGTGATTGCCATTGTGTTTTTTTTGTTGTTGTAGAAAATCAAAATTTATATCATAAATCCATGGATATTATGGATGAAGGTTCTTCCAGTGGTGATATAAAGATATAGGTTATGTCAAAAAGGCAAAGCATCATGAATAAAACCCTGAGCATACTATCATTCTTTTTGGACCCCTCTCCTTTTCTATAACTACATTTCTTATCTTGTAGCTTTGAACTGTTTGCTGCATAATCAAAATGGTGTATGGACTCTGTATGTTTTATACATATGTAGAAAACCATTCAATGTGGGTTCATTTTTTCTTTGCTAAAAAATTGTTATTAGAGGAAGCAGAAGGAGATGCTTTACATTAATCTGGTAACAAAATCTTCCATAAGAATTCTTCATACTCTTCAGAATACCAACATTCCATCCCAAGTGTTTCTAAAATCCAATGATGACTTGCAATCACTTAAGTTTACAACACCATTTTTCTTAGCTTTCAAAGTTGTCAACACTGCAAATCTTGCTAATAATCTTGTATATATATATATTTTTATTTTTTGGGAATGCTTCTTACAACGATCCTTTAGCTAAGTTGTTGCACTATGAGGGGATTAGGCTAATACACTCATATTTTAATATTGCTTTAAGTTTTCTAATTTTTTTTTAAAAAGTATGATTTTTGTAATATGTGAGATGTATACTATTGTATCTATCCATATTATGTATTTTCAAATACATATTTTTGTTGTATAATTATGTATCAATATCCATAATTGTATACGGTAACCATGCCTTGCAAACCTTCACATAAAACACTAGTTTTGAGATCCCTTAAAAGTATCCAAAAGGCAAGGTAATGATCCACTAAAATTAGAAATTTAGTTTAGAAATTAGAGGAATTGCTAGGTAAGCATAATTCAACATAGTTAACAACCAATACAAAATGCCAGGTCACACTAAGCTATATTTGTAAATAAATTACATTAACTATTTTTAAGACCAGTTCAAACAAGTGGATAAATTAAGATATGCTCAATTGAACTTTATTCATCAATTCATATAGCATTATATTAGCCAATCTATCACAAAAGTTAAAATCAACCAAAGTTGAGCAAGTTTTATAGATTTCAGTGTCCAAAGATATCTTGAGAAAAATGTCTACACTTGCTTTTATTGATTCAGCTAAATATAAGTGATTTTAATTGATCTGAAATATTGACATCCACCAATTGGCTCTTCGACCCACTTCACATAGTCCCTAAATAAAGATAAGACTTAGATGCAATTTTTTTCATTTCAGGAAGGATTTTTCTAAGGATGAAACAAACTAAATTTGTCCATGTTTCCAATATCTTAGTATTTTTTTGACGTTGATAAAATTTGTTTATAGAAAAATATCTGTCCATATTCTTTTATGTAAGTTTCTTTGAAAAACATGCCCCGAAATTGGGATCTGCACTCCGCATAACACATACTTCCCTTCAGATTAGGTTCCATGTATAAGGCGATATTTATTTTTCCAAATACACATGGGATTCACCCGACCTCATCCTCTTTTGACATGCCTTCAGGTGGGGCCAACCACAACTAGAATGGAAGCTTGGTGGGAAACTTAATCTCACCAGTGAACCAAGGCCCCATGGGCAACTCTGACTAAAATAAAACAAAACAATTTTCACAGAATGAATTAAAAATATGGACAGTTTCCCACGGGGCCTTGGTTCACTGGTGAGATTAAGACCTCGACAGAGAGTAAAATCATCTTGAGATAGATCATGTTTTCATAAGAAACCTTCAAGATTTTGGAGTAAATAGGACTTGAGCTTGACATATAACGACAAAGTGATAATTTACAACCAATAAGTTTTTATTTGCTAGCGACAATGACACTCTTTGCAATAGCCATTTCTGAGGCTGGGTATTGCATGGATCCTATTCTTAGAGGGCAGTATTGATTATCCAGGCTAGGGTACTGTTGGATTCTTATGTCTTCTACCACTAGTGCCTACTGGATATTATTGTAATTGCACCTATTGGTGCCTAAGCCATATATAAAAATTAACATCACCTTGAGATTAAATGTAAATAGTCTGCTAGTCATAACAAAAGTTTAGTCTTGAGTTTTACCACTGTATTTATGCTCACAAAATTTTAGTCTTGAGTTTTACCACTTCATTTAGTCCAGTAGTCACCTTAACTTGTGCGCGGGTGCTGGAAATTCATGGCATAATATGTAGGTTCATGGAAAGTGGCACAGATGGTAGGTACTTCAAAAATAATAATGGAACCAAATAGCCAAGTGGCAGTTGAGAGTAGATAGTGAAGCACATAACCAATTTGTTTACCCAAATAAATGCAATTTCTGGTTACTATATGTTGATGATATCTTAAATGAAATAATAAGTGATAAATTGTTGATAACTTAATGCTTACAAGTTATGGTTAAAAGTGGTAAAAAGTGGTCAATATTGATTCACACCTCCCTCTCAGTATTGGTGAATATTCCAAGATCTTCCAATGGAACTATTTTGTTTCACAATGCAATGGAAAATTTATTAGATTTACTAGGTGGTTAGGGGATTGTCTTATCTAGGTTGCAATTG
>SNQJ01S0016860.1:97077-159536 GCA_010110895.2 Picea sitchensis | reverse complement strand
GATTCTTAGTGAGTTGCTCATAGGTATGGGCACTACAATCGGTGAGTTTCTTACATTCCATGGTGAGGGCTTTGATTCGATCAATTGTGCTTCGAACAATTGCTTCTCTTTGATCCCTCACATCCTGCGGAGTGTTGGGCACTGTGCAGAGCTCTAAGTCTGCTATTCGTTGTTGTAGCTGCTATATGGCTTCTGCAAGATGCTCTACTTTATGCGTGACTCGGTCTTCTGATTGTGGCTCTAAGCTTGTCACAGAGCAGAGGGATTTGTTGACTGCTTCTTTCACTTCGAGTTGCTTTGCGAGCAACTATTATTTTTCTTGTTGCATCTGTACTTTCTCTTCTTCAAAATTTTCCTGGAGAGAAACCTTCTTCTACTCTACAACTCTGTTTTTTTCTATGATTATGACTTGCACCTGCTTCAAGGCCTAGGTGGCTTGTTCTGTTTCTTCTTGAGTGTGATGAAGGCGAGCTTTGATTGCATCAGCTAGTCGGTGGAGTTGGGCTAGCTCATCTCCCAACTCTGGTTCTTCTGATGGCAAGGGCACAATGGAGACTGCGCGACTGGACTGAAGGGATTTTTGTACCCCTTAGAGTTTGACCTCAATTCTAGCTGACATTTCCTCCTGCTTTCCTTCTTGCTTCTATATGATTTCCAGCGAAGCGTCATTTAGGGCTGCGATGATGAACTCAAAATCATCGACAGTAAGCACAATCTTCATCTTGGTCATGGTGGCTTTCAATTTATTCTGGGAAGAAGGTTTCAGGGGAGAAATCTTCCTCTTCTTTAGGGGATCAACCTCGTCTTTGGGCGGTGTTACTTTATCTGGCTTCTTTTCAACTCCTTTTCCATTTAGTTCTTCTACTTTGTCATCACCCCCTCAGACAGGTGATACTGAAGCAGTCTTTCCTGAGGCACTACTTAAATATTGGACCTCTTCGGTCTTCTTCGTTCTGCTGGTCCCAGGTGTATCATGTTCTTTATGCATGGTCTCTGGGCTGTCAGGGTCAGACATCTCTGCAGGTTCTGTGGGAATAAGGAGGTCTGCAGACTAGTCCTTAGTGATCTCCTCCAGGTCTTCTTCCGTGAGTTTGTAGTATGACTGAAGCTGCTCCTTATGTTCATCGGCTCGCGCTGTTATGTATATGAAGTGTCAATATACGCAAAACTTCATCAGGGGTCGGAACCTATGTAGGGTGTTCGGGGTCATGCGAGGTTCAACTTCAATGGCTCTCTTCAACTGAAGGTAATATGTGTGAAAAAAAATGTTCGACTGCCACTGTTTGTTCATATCACTTGAGTACCAGAGTGTGGTGAAATTCACAACAAGCTGCTCAAACGGTTCAATATCTGGAAAGGTCGCACCTTCCGACATCTCCCAGGCAACAAAAGCAATGAGGATCAGGAGCTAGCTAAAGTGAAACTCATAGCCCTGATCCTATGCTTCGTAGCAGTCTAGTTCCAACTGATTAACTAGGTACTTTGCTCAGTTCATCTGTAGGCCTTCCACGTACTTCCCTGTGAGGTCAACAACAAAGCTTGTGACCAGCGTAGGTATTTTCTTCCTTACTAACTATTCGGCTATTAGTTGGCAGGCTAGGCGCATTGCGCCATTCTGGATGGAGGGTACCTTGTAGCCTTGCATCCCCTTTTTAACATTGTCATATATATCTTTGATATTCTGTGCTAGTGCGTGATCTATGGATTTTCCTGGACAAAAATCTTGCGGTTCGGTTCCTTGCATACTTAATTTCGTGATCTTATGGATCAACGTTGGATCAACTGTAATATGACGGTCTAGCCATAAGTAACTGCCATGGTAACATGAAAGAAATATCTTGACACAAGCGTTGACTTCCTGGTGCCTTTTGAAGTGTGGGATTTTCATTACGTTTAGAAGGGTGGTCTGCGTGAAGTTCATCATCCATGGTTGGGGAATTATCTTTGAGTTATTCCCCTTTGTCTTGGTCAGGTATTTATACGGGGCGAACATACTATAGTTCTTGTGATCTCCGAGGTTGAAGTCACTAAACTTCAACACTGCGATCTTGTCCTGCTGTTCTCTCACTGCGTGTATCCCCTTTGGGAGGTACAAAGTAACCATGGAGTACTCAAAATATCTTGGCACGCTATCATGGCTCACTGCGCCAGCCAGAGGCGGGATGTAGTCAGGAAATATGGTCGGGATCAGCTTTGAATTTGCTAGGTCATCTCTGTGTTTGGTTCTCTTTTCCGCTGATGGTTAGGATGATCCGACTCCGCAAGAAGTCAATAGAGAGGCTTGCACTCCTCTTGTCAATGACGCTTGAATACTCGCAGACATTGCTCTTTCAGACATTACCCTTTTAGTCATGAGGTTAATGCGAACTTCTTCGGCAATTTTCTCTACATCTCTAAGCTTGTCCAACATGCATGCTCGTGGTTGAATATCTCAGGTTCAAAGAGTAACTAGTCAATGCAACAGGATGGATGGAAATAACACGATGATCACTGTGCGAAATCAACTAGTTTGCGGACTCAAATTCATGGTTAGCAAAAGTGTTCTCATTGCATGGCGCGATGGGATAAATAGATAACTTTGCAACAGATCTCTTGCAACGGGTGAGAAACCTTCATTAACTCATTTTTGTCCGTTATGGCATGGTCCCAATGGTATTGTGGTGAATTTTCTTATCTTAAATGCCTTTCTACTCGTTCGGGCTGTCGGTCTAACGGTTATACTGTCCCTAACGACTATATTTCATCGCCATGGCGAAGTGCCATGTGATGCAGTTTTGATATCTCGACGAAGTTCCAATTTTGCAAATTTTCCTTCTGCGAAGTTCCCTCTGGAACCTTCTATAACTTTTAGATCTTAGCTCTCTTCTTACTTAGTTTTCTATCCTTCTTTCCAGTGAGCTTCGTCTCAGTATTCCTTTTTCCATTCTGATTCTTATCTTCTTTTGGTAGAGTAACTTTGAACTGGTGAGATTCTTGCCTAGAAATCAGGGGTAATACTTCTTCTCTATCTATGATAGGTACTTCAGTCTTCTGCAAATCTTCTTTTGTTCTTCCCACTTCGACATCCAAGTCTCTGGTTTTAAATAGATTTGCTTGGTTATGTTGTTCTTCAATCAAGTGTGCGATCCTCCTAGTCATGAAATCTTTTAACTCTTGCTTCTCCTACTCTAAGATTTCTTCTTCTTTCCTTCTGGTCTGATCTCCTTCAATCCATGGTTTTCCTAGTAACATAGAAAATGGAGCATTGTTCTCAATAAATTTAACAACTTCAAATTCTTCCTCTGTCGAAGTTCCATTGGCACTCATAGATATCTCGATAAGTCTTCTACATAGGCTTATCAAATTTCCTCTAAATAATCCTATTCCTCCCAATGAAGGAATAATAGCAGGCTTTCCTAGAATTTCCCAAGTTCTTTCTGTCATGATATTCACCTGTGTTTCCTCATCCAGAACACAGTCAATGTCGAAGTCTCTTATTCTTGCTTCAATGCACTCTTTTTCTTTGAATATCTTTGATAAGCTGATATGGTGGTGGTCATTCAGGGTTTCTTTCATCTATAGCAATACTTTTTTTGATTCTTTATGGGGTTCTGTCATAATCTCAGTTTCTTGACCTTTCTTGTGGTCTCCTTGTCTCATATTCATCCTTTCAACCTTAGCAATCATCCTAGGGAAATCCAAAACTTCATGGTCCATAGATTTGTAACACAGGAAACTAGGTCTTCTACCAGTGAATTCCTTAACCATATGTCCCAGTCTTTTGCAAATGTAACAAAGGGTTATTCCTCTCTTTCTCTTAAATTATCCCCAACCTTTCCTGTACTGCGCGCTAGGATCATGGTAGCTAACCTGCAAAAGAATCTTTCTAGGATCTTGCATCCCTTTGTTAGTCCACAAACTCTCTTTATTCATAGGTATACCATATATTTCACTATTATTATTAGATCTACTCATATAAAATCTTCTTTCATCTATCAGTTCCCTAATTTTCAAGCTAGGACAAATCTTATCAAACATACCTAGATCCATACTTTAGAAACACAAATTTCCACTAATATTATCTTCAGTAGAGCACAAAGCTTCCGGATCTAAAACTTTTCACTATTCTTACCTCTATCAGAGCACAAAGCGTTCGGATCTTATCTTTTTTCTTCAGATCGGGCTTCTTTTCTTAGCACAAAGCTTCACATATCTAGTAGAATACTGCGCACTAGAGTGACAAATCTACGCACAAAGCTTTCACAATTTCAGGTTAGATCTTCGCACAAAGCTTCTTTTTCCTCAGTTCCCAGCAATCACAGTTTTAGGTCCCGACAACAGAACCATTTGTTGGCATAGGGGCAGACCTAGGGTTCAACGCTACAACAATGCACCAACAAAACCCTAACTACCAGACCTTTCGACAACACCTGCAAAGTAGATGAAGTCTCACCTGAGGTAGAGGCAGGGGTGGTTGCAGGACTCAGATGCCTGCAACCTTAGCTGGGACACATATACGTGATTCTAACACTTGATAAAACACTCAAAAATTAACATTCATCTATATCCAGTCTTAGTTACAACGCGGTTAAACCCTAATTACAGAGTATCACAGTATTCATTCAGATCTAAGGTATTTAAGCACTAAGCATATCCACATAGATCGGATCTAACATCCATCCACATTATTAAGCACTAATCATCAACAGGTCTATCTATCATTCATCTATATTAAATAACTAAGCACATTAACATATAAACACATCAACACATCGCACAAAGCAGAGCAACACAACATGTATGTGGTTCACCCCCACCCTGTGGCTACATCCATCAACTCTTTGTCTTCTTTATTATCTTTGGTCAAGCTTCTTACAGGCACATAGCATCCAAGTTCTACTCCACAGAAGACAGGATATATGTGCACACTCTGCCAGATCCTCCTTCTTCTCGCTAGGGTATATCACCAAGCCTTCACACAGTCTCTTACAGTTACTTGCACTAGCCTTGCAAGTCTCACACAGTATGCACACAACACTTACAACTCTTGATCACACAGATCCAACTCTAGCACTTAGCCATTGGTACTCACTACATCGACTTAGAAACTATTTATACATACAAAATAGGTCTAAGCATGGGTAAACCCATGGGTCGACATCCCATACCCGTTACATAAGCCCAAAACCCAAAAATCCCTAAAAAGGCATGAGATCCCGCGATCTCTGCTTCGTCTTTCGCTCTGCCTTCGACAACCTGTCGAAGTCCCAAAAATAGGTCAAACATGACCGAGGATCCTCAAAACTTGGTCAAGGGCAAAAAAAACTCTATTTTTCTCTTTTTTTTCCCGTATAAATAATTTCATTTTATGAATAAATTAAATTGTAGTCTAGATCTCTATTTCTAACTCAAAATCATTGCATACAAGTTCATTCAAAATTGAGCCCAACATATTAGATGTAACACATGTATACACACTATCTAGTTATTCAGGGCATGTTTGGAAAATCTAGATCATGTTATCTCATTCCTTAAGTGGTTCAGAGGAAATATGGGGACCTAAATATTTTATTATTGTCAACCAATTGAGATCTAGTTTTATGTGCAAACTTGTTTAAAGTAGTGCAACAATTCATCAAAAATCACCTTATTTGAATGGAACACAAAGATAAAACAAACAAGATGGAATCCTGCATATTCATATAAATGTAGTTGATGCAATTATTTTTTTGAATGTTTTTCACAAACATCATAATGTTATGCCATCTCCAATTATTCGTTCATCATCGGATTTTGTCATTTTCCATTTTCTAACTTTCGATTTTTTCTTTGATTGAACCTCTACTAACTTTATGTGTGTTGCACATACCAAATGACTATATTGACAAATTATGACATCCGAATGATAGTCTTGAAAGTGAACATGACTTTCAGTTTCATGGTTTTTTTTTTGAAAAAATAGCCTTTCAGTATGATGGATCCTCTTTCATATATAAAATCGTTATCATTATAATCCTCCAATAACCTCATCTTTCTTTTTGTGCACTGCATCAAATAATATTTAACGTTTTCATCATTGTCTACAAGTGCAACAACAACAAATACATCTCTTGCAAATAAGGCCCCATATGACAACAAACAAATCGTTAGATCAACATACACAATTATGTACTATTTAAATTATAATGTATGTTTTATATCTAGACACATACATGTGTATGTACTGTTTAAACATAAAAAAGTTTTGAATAATTGTATAGTTCATTTTACCTTATCTAACAAGATCGAAAACTCTATCACCATCAGTTGACACTGTAGTGTTATTTGATTCCATATCCTCTAAGCTTGAAAGTGGCATTTTCCCCTTTGTATTAATTTATGTATGTTCCCAAGCTTTAACATATTTGCCCATTTTGTTTTCACAAATCTCATTGGATTTTGTGTCTTCTATGCAAATTGAACAAAAACAAGATGCATTCCTTTTATCAAACGCATAGAAATTTTGATAGGCTTTTGTTTTAATTGAATGCGATTTTCAAGTCCCATGTATTGTATTGGCTTCATATCAGATCGATCTATCTACATCTTGGATTCCAATACATCAAAAATACCTGCACGGTTCAAGAATAATTTATTAAAAGTAAATGAATGTCAATATATATATATATATGTGTGTGTGTGTGTGTGTGTGTGTGTTCTCAAGACAAATTATTGATTTTAATCAAGAACTTTCATACATGTACAACATATATATACACACACCTGCGCACATCCCTTGACAAATTATGTTCGTGGCTTAGAGATGCTTGGTACCATTGAAACATTTGATTGGTAGATTCAAATTGATCAACATAATGGTTCATATGATACCTTCGAAGTGCTCGGTTTACACATGTCTCTGCACCGTCATGCTCTCCTTTCCCATGAACAACCTTGGAGAAATTCCAACAATGTTTAATGTTTTATTTCTTACAAAGAATACACAACAAATATAATAATCATGAAGATTTGAATTGACTTGCACATTCATCTGACCATATCCAATGTTGATTGTATTCGATCCCACGAGCTTTCAAGGAATCATATTGTAAATCAAAACACTGTTGTACATAATGAGTATTGTGTGTACAATCATCATTTATATAAAAGTGATATTATTTAATGACATGTTGATTCTCATTGGTGCTTTCTCTGTTATCAACACTCTATTGAGAATGTCTATATAGAACATGGAAAAATATAGAGACTTGATCGGAATGATAATATTCACTATGTATTTCTCTTTGTGTAGTGAATGTATAATTTTATGCAAAATCAACCACTGAAAAAATCTTCCCAGGTGGAAAACATTAACGAGATTTTTTGAATTGTAGGTCTTTCCATTGAGCTCTATGCAAATGCTTGGTGTATTTATAAATTTCGTTTTCAAACTTCATCAAAAAATCTATCACATAGATCTTATCCTTTTACAAATCAATTCTTTTGGAAATAACAATTGAAGAATTTGTAACAGTAACATTGATATATTCATATCTTTTCCAATTCATTGTTATACTGGACAAGTATTGATCATTCATATCAATATGATACTTCTAGTGAAATAAAGCTATATTTCCATAGTGATCGCATTTCTTTCCACAAACACTTTTTTTTGGTAAAATAATTCAACACCTTCTCTTTCACATAGAAATTGGGATATAAAGGCACAAATTGTGGAAGGAGGAGGCGAACTTGCCCAAAATGTTTTACCAAAATCAAGAAAAGTGTTGTAATATAAATAAAATTCCACATGATAACGACAACACCAAGTGTCACGAACAATTATGGGTTTAACATACCAGGGTTTTTATTGCACACATGTATTGATGGACATTTTAACTTGACTGTATTTCTCTTTGAACTTATTGAACAATTCTATTTGTGTCATTTCCAATATATGTTTTTGATGCTTTTCATATGTCTTCGTGTTATTCTTCGTCGTAACACATCCCTTGCATTTGGTGAAACAAAAGAATTTTCCAACCAATATTCATGGGCCTTAGTTTTACCATCTTATGCAAGTTTATATTTGTAAGGGTATCTACAAATAATTTTCCAACAAGCAAGTTCGTCATTTGCATCTATTTGCAATAATAAATTTTTATGTTTGTGCAATGTTTTTCTTAAGGTTCCCATCACTTTTGCCATTTGTTGTGTCAAATAGTCTTTTACATTGGTAGATGAAATAATTGTTGTTTGTATTACTCTACGTGCAACACTAACACATTTTCTTCTAGACTTTCCAAAAGATTTTAATGCATCTGTTATATTTTCCAAGACACTATGTTTCACCTTTCTATCTTTTGTAATTTTTTGAATACCCAATAATGATGTAGCTTCTTTTAACCTTTTCAACCTTATTAGACCTCTCAAAATTTGAGCTTGTGTTGCTACTAATTCGTCTTTGAAGTATTTATCATAAATCTTTTCAACACAATATCGTATATAATGGTAAGGTTTTTTGTCCCCAACTTTGTCAGTATCAACATTTTGTAACATTTCATCATCAATGTTGATATCACCTGCATAAATTTCAATATAATTTAAAAACATAAATTAAATCTATTAAATTTAAAAACACTTGAAATTAACATCTAGATTCAATTTTCTAAGTTGTAAACATAAAAAATTCAAATAAATGTTGTGTAAAAAATATACATTTATTTAAATTAGAKTTATTAGAAAAYTAAACRAGCAATCATAAATTAATTAAAATCTACGTGCGTGCACACACACACACACACACACACACACACTTGTAGGTGGTTGAACTTTTKCTTCACTTTCGGCTTCAATGACTTCATCAATGTTATGAGACAAATCTATWTTTGTTTTTTTCAAAATATAAATTCCAACTTGYGATCAATTATATTAGACAATATCTTTTTGAATTCTAAACATTATCTATAATATGTATGCATACCTGGTTCAATTTCTTCTTGTTGAACATCAACATGAAAATCTCTAATTACATTATCATCACTTGTTCCTTCAATATTTGCACATTGTTGTTTCTTTCTTTTATAGTTTTATTTCATCTGTTCTATACGGCGAGTATCATCTCGAGTGCGATCATAGTTTCTCTTCCACTCCCTTTTGTTTCCCATGGTTATTCAATCTGTAAAAGTTTTTTGAAAAATCACATCTTAAATAACTTGGAAAAAATTGCTCAATAAACCAAGTTGATTTAAAATAAATTTTGAATAAAAAGTTGATGTTAAACAAAAGTTAAAGAAAATTTTAATTTTGAAAAACATTGCTTGAGAAAAACTTTCTTATGACAAAATTTATTCTGAAAAAATATAGACTTTGAAATGAATTGTTTAAGAAAACTTACCTTCCAAAAAAAACTTTTTGATATAGGAAGAAATTGCTTATGAAAACCTCAACTTACAATAAAATTGTTGAAGAAAATATTAACCCAAAAATAATGAAAAATTTTGCTCCAAAAAATGAAAAATGGATAGAATAATCCTTCTATAAAGCCAAACGTGTTTCCATTAGTAAATTTTACAGGAACCATGTAGGAATTTTTCTCACACAAAATAAATAATCATTTAGAATGGAATCCTTGTTTTCCATAATGATAATGTAATTCACCCAAGCTATTGTTTTTAGCCTTTACTCGTAATAGAATTCATTTTGAGGAGGAAACTAGGATTCTCTGAACTTGCTCTTTAACCATATAGAAATATGTCATTTTTGTTTTTTCGTCCTATGCATTTTGTCGAGTGGTAAGGATGATGAATTCATATAAGGTTGAGATTGATGTATTTAAGGTGAGTGCATTGCAACAATGGAGTAAAAATAACTAACAACACCAAAAGAACCGTAATAAAATTTGATTCAATTGAAATCGAACCCTTGAGCTATAACTATCAATTAGAAATACAAGCATCTCTATAGTCCTTTTAGTTGGGTCTTCTAGGGATTGACTAGGACTAACCTTTGATCATAAGCAGAACTGATGCACTCACTTACAAAATTGTTGAAATGCACTTTGTGACCTTACAGTAGTAGTGAACTCACCTGAACCACATACAAAGTTCATTTTGGATATTGCTCAGTTGTTGAAGAATGCTTCAAACTATGACTAAAGGTCACTACTCTATAATGGGTCAATCCCAACTGCAAAGATTGTCATTGTCGGGATCAAACCAGGGTCACCAATATGATGCATGCAAATTGAGTGGAGGCTAATGCATGGTTAAAATGCATGCAAACCAAGTGGTTGATGCACAACATGCATGTAATACACGAGATACAAAATGATCACTTAGTCACAAAAAAAATGCATAGGCGAAATGCATGTAAACCAAGTGGTGATGCATGACATGCATGCAATACACAAGATACAAAATGATCTCTTAATCATTCAAAATTCAACTTTTGATGTACCCGATACTAAGAAAAATTGATTAAAAAGATTTATATTCTTAATGAACTTTATTTTATTTTATATATTAATATAATTAAAATATTATTTAAAATGTTTTATTTATATATTAATATAATTTAAAATATTATTTAAAATGTTTAAAATATTATTTAAAATGTTTTAAATTTTATTTAAAACTTAAGATTTCTTTTTTTAACAAATATTAAATTATATTATTTTAACAAATAATTTTATTGTTTTAGTATTTTTTTTTATAGTATGTTTTAACTTTTAAAGATTTTAATTATCTTCATTTTAAAGTTCGAATTCCTTACAGTGTGTGACCTTCAAATGCATATGGGAATAGAGATTCACAAAATATTTTCGAATCAATTGCAAATAATCCATCACATTATTGATTATTAATTGCTAGAACTAGAACATTACTGATTATTAATTGCTAGAACTAGAACCAGAACAATAAATTAAAGTTATTGTGCTCACAAAAATAGTTAAGAAGTCATGCTATCTATTGTGTGAATAACTTGCGCTATTTTTCATAGTTAAAAGAGGAGTTTGATACTTTACAGCTCCTCTTATATATCTGTAACTTACTTCCCACAATCATAAAGGATTTACTACTTTGCAACTCCCCTGGTTTATTTGTAACTTCCCACAACCTTGGTGTATTTGAATCCTTGGTCACTAGTTTTTAAGTGCCTAGCTTGATACCCTTGTTATGGGTATGCGATAAATAAAACATTTTGGATTGAACTGAGAATTAACGCCATGGTGAAACACTTCCATATGGCCACGTGGATGAGATTAGAGTACAAGAAACACATAGTGAACCTTACTTCTTTATCTAACCAATGTTTAGTTTGATAGAAAGGTATTAAAGTAACTATTCCTCTAATAATAGTAATATCTTGGTATAATCCATGATCGACATTACACGAAACAACACAAACACAAAGAGCTAAATTTCAATCCGTCTATAAAATGTTTTTGTAAAATTACACCAATGTAATTTGGTGACATAAAATTAAAATTACACCAATGTAATTTGGTGACATAAAATCGATTCAAGGTACATGTCTCCGTGGTACATTGTATGACAAGCCAACTATAATGATGTGACTTACTTTCAAGTCTCAGGGATTAAGATTGAGTCCAATCATAAGATTACATGGATATACTTTGGCATATTTTGATGGGGCCTCGACTGCAGGGGGCACCATTTATGGGGAGGGGGTTCATTGAAATGTATAGAGGCCTTGGATACTAGATGGTACTTCAATTGTGGAGAAAGATCAAATACCAAAGCAAAGTTATTGGGAGCATGGGCCACTCTCACCATTGCAAAGCTTATGGAAATACATCATATTTAAGTGTTGGGGGATTCCAGAGTAATTGTTGATTGGTTAAATCAAGTTGAGAATCTTCAAGCCATTAACATCGAAGGTTGGAAGATCAGAACCCGAAATCTAGTGTCATCATTCCAAGGTATCAATTTCCAACACATATTCAGGGAATCCAATGAGGAGGCAGATAAACTTTCAAAGCAAGCTCTTTCGACTCCAAAAAAAAAACTATCCTACTTCACATGGAATGGAGAGAATGTGGGGCCAACCCACCATTTGAACATCTTCTAAATTCTATCATCCTTTTGACTTTTTGTAATTTTGTCTCTTTGTATGGGATTGGAGTATAATATTTGGTTTCTTTGATATTATTGTAATTATAAACAGTGCTAGTTTGAAGCTATTCTGTAGAGCGTTATATGCTTTTCACAATTATGGAAAGAAGTGTATAGGGTTGTAGTTTTTTGAAGTGGGTCACTACCAAACAAAACTAGTCATGAACTTTAGTTATGATGATGTAAAAAAAAATATTTACTAATATAATTTGCGAAAAAAGATAATTTGTTATTCACTTAAATTTAATTTAGTAAACATAATTTAATGACATTCCACAATTTTTAAAAAATTAATATGAAATTAACTTCTATCATATATATATTTATACATATATTAATTAGATTTAAGATTTATTAAAATTTTAACAATTTTCAAAATATAATTCAAGTGACAATGATGATTATTTTCAAAATATAATTCAAGTGACAATGATGACTATGATCATAATTATTATAATCATCTAATAGAATTACTTTTGATTTATTGGATCTTAAGAAAAATAGTAAAGAATTATTGAAGAGAAGCTTTCCCACTTATTTATAGTTTTGTTGAGTTAACATTGAATGTAAGTATTGTTACAAATATTTTGAAATTATGATTTAATGTGGGCATGTACTAGACATTCTAAGATAAAGTGCTTTCCATCCTTCTTAATATCACAAAGATGACAAATTCCTTCATCCCATGATGTTTTAGAAATAGTCTAATGCTCTATTTCACTATGAAGCTTGTGAGAGCTCATTCTTCTTTTAGCAATGTTGATTTTCTTCTTTAAGCTAGCTATAACAAAGAGGTACTTTTGATCTTCTAGATTGAGGTTAATGACCTCTTTATAGTATCTTACTTTTCTCTTATTCCCTATTTCTTTATTTCACCAAAAGTCTTCTAAAATTTAGATGTCATAGTATTTTTAATGGTATCAATATGTTGTAGAGTGACGTCATCCATATTCTCCAATAATTTAAACAAGACTTAGAATATTTATGCCAACCCCTTTTATGTTGGAGGTAACTTTGACTAGAGTTAGAAGTAATCTTAGGAAGCTTCTCATTTTTATTATTCATTGTACTATTGCATACTTGTAAATTAGGTACCTAGTCATAGCCATACTCTTAATGGAAGAAATACCAACTTCTATGTTGATGAACATGAATATAAGAGAAAAAGACATAAAATAATTAAATATTATAATCATCATCAATCTAGTCTAAATGCTTAGTCTAAATTGATATGTCTTATTACACTTTATAGAGTAAAAAATAACCAACCTGTAATGACATATAACATCATTTTGTTGTTTTTAATCTTTATTTTAGAAAGAACCTTTATTAATCTAGCTTTAAAAAAAGTTACTAGACATTATTTATTCTCCATGAGAAAACATTACACATTTAGCTTACTTATCTATTATTAGTCCCTTAGTCCCCGCTGAAGGCTAGAACTATAGCTTTTCCTTCAACATTGACCTTCAATTACTTTGCCTTTGACTACACATATTTTTATTTTCTTCAAAGTTGTACATAAGAAAAATTAAATAGTTAATTTTTGTATACTTCAATTGCTTTTTATCAAAAAGACTATTGGCTAATAAGTCTTATTGCGAACTCTTTTTCTCAATGTTTACATAGCTTAAGTTTTGAGTCTATCATATTTTATATCTTCATTGACTTTGTTTTTGAGATCATTAAATAGGACTTGACACAATGCATTTTTCAACACTTGTATATAACCTAAGTTTTGTATAAACTAAGTTTATTATATATTCATTGAGGACCTTAAATTTATATCTATTGATTGGTATCAATGAATTCATTAAAGTCATATCTATTCCACTACTAAACATATCTGAGTAGATCTGAATTTGAAGGGTAAGTGAGACAATAGTTCAAGGGTAAATCCATACGTCAAACGATCTTAGTGAATTTTGGCAATATTGTGTAGATCTGAATTTGAAGGGTAAGTGAGACAATAGTTCAAGGGTAAATCCGTACGTCAAACGATCTTAGTGAATTTTGGCAATATTGTGGTTCACGGACACAACCATTATCAATTATAAATTATAATTATGATTATGGGATGATCATATTTCTCCTTATATATTTTTTATTTGCAATGCAATTAAGTTCCAAAACCATCGTACAAATTGAGTTCCATTGCATTCCGTTGTGGAATCCAGCGTCTCAAAAATAACTTATGCAACAAGCTTCTTGGCCAATCTAGAGTTTCTGTATCTTCCATATATTGTCTCAGCTCAAGACACAATGCCTTTATTTCTTCCTTTCTTGCACCAAATGATAATCCCAGAACATGGTACTAACGAACCAATCTTCATCCCACCTCTAGCATGTTGTGGTGTTTCCTGTATCCAAGTAGGGGCCGAGCGTATCCCTCTTGTAATTAAAAACAATTCATGTTCTATTATTTTCAATTCATTTTATCAACTTTGACACAACCAAGTTAGCTAGATGGTCTCATGGATATTATGCAACTACGTTGATTAGAAACAACTGGAACACATTGGTGAATTCATAAGCTTAAGCATGTAACGACTTATGGCATGGGAGGCATGCAACATGCATATTTAGTTTTGAATTGTATTTAATTAAATTAACACAAAATTCTTGGCACGTTTTCATGGGAGATATGGGACCCTTTATTCATGTATTACATGTGTATCTAGATAATTCCAAGGAGAGATCCCCAAGAGACAAACGATCACTTTTCCTTTATTCACACAATAGAGAATGATGAGCACTACACAAGCCGAGGGATTTCTCTCTATTTTTTTTCCACTGAGAATGGTGGATTTTGAGGCTCTGGCCGAGATTTCGTGGTGCTGATATTCATTGAAGATGATAGAATTGTTCTAGATTTCTTGAAAATTGTGGACCCTGTTTTGGAACAATTGATGATGTTAGGGTGCCTTTACCTTGACCCTTCAATGGGCACTAGAAAAAATTCTCCGAAATTATTCTAATTTATTTTGGGACCCTTTGGTGAGGTGTAACAGATTTAAAAGAGTACTTTGTTTTCAAATGTGAGCCCCAAGGAATTTTATTGTCGAAGTGTTTCATTTGTTTCAGTGTCCTTCCAATACACAAAATTTGACCCTCCTTTGAGTCCTTGAAAATTCCATGAATTTCAGTTTGAAAGGGAAATCTTTTGGTAGCCTTCTGAGTGGAGTATTGGGATTAAATGAGCTCTTTGGTATCAAATTGAAACTGAAGCATTATGTTTTCAAAACTGTTAGTCACGCTAAAGTGTACTTCTAGTGCTACAAAATTGAGCCTTCGTTGGGTACTCGATTTTCCTTTGTAGTTCCTAGTGGTTTTAGTTTGAAGGGAAACATTGTTTTGGAAACCTTAAGGGGAACAATGGATTTTGAAGGGTCCTGAGTTCTTCAAACCTAGCCCCGAGGGAGTATATTTTAACAACATGAAAAAATAATTGTATTCTACAAATATAGTAGTCTACATCACTTCCATTGCCAATTCTTTTCCTGTGTCACCTAAACTCCTTCAGACTTTTAGTTTTCTCTACAATTACCTAGCAGGTTTATCTAACAAATCCATCTTGTCATTGATTTTGAAGACTGAAATAATTTTAAAAAGGCGTTCAATTCACAATAGAAGGGATGTTCAATACAATATGAGAAGGTGGTCAATTCTACTCACCTCAGAAGAACAAGAGCCAGTTCATTGAACTAACAATTTTCAGTACTAAATTTAGTTCAATCAGAGTACTAATTTGATTATAATAGTAATAGGTTGTATTTGGAAAATCTCTTCTTGTTGAGGGCCACAACCACCTATAAGTTTTTCTCTCAAATTCATCCATCCATATGCTACTAAAAATAAGATCAATCCTTGTTTCTTCCTCCTTTTGTTAATTTCTAATTTTATAATTCCCTCATATTTTGGAATTACCATCTGTGTTGTTAATTGTGAAGTTTTATCAGGAGGGTACATCTCTCAGGAGGAACTCTTTTTTGTTACAACAGTTGATCTGTCATTGGGATCATGGGTGACAAGGGTTCAAGGTCGGTTTTGATCCATGGTATCATCCCACGAAGGAGGATGTCTATTTCATCATTGGGGTTTTTGGAGAAGGGATATTTTTCCCTATTTCCTCGCACCACTTCCTAGTGTTGCAGGAGAGACCCAACTGAAATATGTGAAAAGATATGTCCATCTGGAGGTTCACTCCTCTTTGGAGTTATAGGTTCGTGGTGGTCAACTTCGGATAATTTCATTTGGTAGAGAGGACGTTAGGTGCATGTGTCTTATTCTCTCGACACTTTCACAATATAACTCTGGTGGATAACACATTAGTTTCTATATGTTGTATTATGTGGTCAGTTTATTGCAGAGGCCCTGATTGATTAGGTGGTCGAATATTGTTTTGAGACAGTTTTGTCGTGCATTACATCATTGTTGCATTGTTTTACATGGGACATGATCCTTCCCATTCACATCTGAGTTATTTACACTATTTTTTGAGAGGGTTCATGCCACTCGGCCAGTAGTAGCTCACTTTATTGATAGGCCTATGCTTGATGCACACATATGCATGTGGGGGAATTTTATTCCCAGGAAGGGCCAATTCGAGTTTCCCATTTCTCCTGTTAGTAGCGATTGTCTAGTGAGGAAATTCCTGTCATCTATATTGTATAATACTTGTACGTGGTGGTGTATTGGAGATGATGTCCAAACATTCGATTTACAACAACCGAGCCAAAAAATGAGAGAGGTAATATTATCGTTATGTTTTGATAAATCTAGTTGCATAGTTTATGTCTTATTTAATGCACATGTAATTTGTTGTAACATTTTGTTTCAGTTATATTATTATTATTAGATATTGTTTGCAGATATTGGCACATATGTTAGGAATGAGCCTCTCCAACATGAGGATGAGATGATAGAGGAGTCAGAGGACCAGACTCTAGTACATAGACCCCACATGCCACACAGGCCAGATTGGAGAGTCTGGATAGAGTTGGAGGATCAACTATGCAGTATCATGACTAGTCATGGAGTGGTGCCCAAAACCTTTAGAGACATATTATGGGTACATGATATCTCTACAATATGGAGGAGTTTATCTCATGAAATGAATTTTATGCATCATATTGTTGGTGTCATCAACCTCATCGATTTTTTGAGGGGTCTTTCACCTTATGATCCTGCTCCATCTAGCTCATTAGTAGATCCATCCACATCCTCTACTCCACCACATGGTCCTCCTCCTCCTCCTAATTCACCTCCACATGAGTTGGATACACAATCTATCGATCCTATTGCTTACCCTCCACATGTATCTGAACCTACATCCATGTATGATCCTCCTCCCTCCTCCTCTTCCTCCTCATTCTTCCCCTCCACATGTGTCTGAACTTTCATCCACATCCTATCCTCTTCCCCCTCCTCCTTCTTTCTCTCCACATGTGTCTGAACCTACAACCATGTTCAGTCCTCCTCCTCTAGTTTCTCCTCCACACGTGTCACCATATTCCACTAATCCTCCTCCTCCTCTTCCTCCTCCACTTGTGTCACCATCCATCGATCCTTGTCCTTCTCCTCCACACGTGTCACCATCCATTGACTCCCCTACTCCTCCTCTTCATCCACTTGTGTCACATGTTTTTGATGCTTTGGACACTATGTTCCCATTAGACACTATTGCACATCTTGATGAGCTTGTTAGAGAGACATTCGAAAATGCACTTTTGTTGACATTTATTTCTGACATAGTTGATCTTGATAGAGGATCTACCTCTGGTAGTAGAGACACTGATGCATCTGGTTCTAGTGGTGGACCTAGTTAGTAGTGGTACCGATTCACATATATATTGATTATTTTATATTTGACTTGAAACCTATATATGGCATGTTTATTGCATATTTTGTTGAGATTTATGTTTGACATGTATACTCATATGTATATCGCTCATGTATATTATGTTTTTCATATAATGTTGTGGTTGTTGTTGTTTGATTTATAAAATGTATTATGAGTATGCTAATGACGAATATTGTTAATGATTTCTATGTTTTTAAGTTAAATTTGAGATGTATCACTCATTTAAATTTATAGTTGTCATATAATGTTTATCTTTACTTTTATGGAATCATTTAATTTGGATTGCGATTGCAAAAAGTTATAATCATTAATGTCACATAATGTTTAACTGTTCTTCATGATGAATTGTTTGTTGTCCAACAAGATACAATATGTTGATTAAATGTGTTTAGAAACAATAATATTGAAATATGATGAGTGAAATGATTGTGATTTGAATATTTATGTCTTTTTCATAAAACTAATAATAATGGTTTATTAAAATCACAATTATTATATTTTATAAATATTTATTTTTTTTCAAATATTTTATTAATTAATATTATGCAACTATTATAAAATATGAAATTTATTCAATTGAATTTAAAATACTAAATATAGAGAATAATAATACATTTTTATCTATACACTTTAGATGAAATGATTCACATTTTTTTACTCTAATACAAACTTTATGAATCTTCTATTAGAAAATAATATCACCCAACATTTTATAATTAGTATTTTAAGAATGAGTAAAATTGACAAAGGTTCCTATACTTTTAGATAAGTATTGATCATTAAAAATTTCCTTAATTCTCACTAGGCTCTAGAAAAAGACTCTTTTAGAATTTCCATGACCTACCTATATTAAAAATTTCCTTAATTCTCACTAGGCTCTAGAAAAAGACTCTTTTAGAATTTCCATGACCTACCTATATTGACACTTATTTCAAGGATAATGTAAAAAAAATAATTAATATAAGTTTATATGATTATAAAACTAAAGGATGGAGTGGAATAGGTGAAAGCCATGACAGTGGAATTTTTGTAAAGTAAGCATATATTTATTTGAATTTTGATTTTTTCAAACAATAAAATTTTTGAGGTTTGAATATTTTTTACATCTTTATTTTTTTGTTAAATAAAATATAATTTAAACTAAATCCTTACTACTATACGTCACCAACTTTGTGATATCTCAATTAATGCTTAGTAATTCAAAGGTTAACATAAAAATACAATACAACATAAATTTGCTATAATAAACAATAAATATGACAATAAAAATATATCAAAACCACATCTTATGCTTGTACTATTTAATGTATTTTAAATATGGTGGTTGTAAATGGTTGTTCACTTTTTATATCCAACATAATTATTAAATGAAGAAAAAAAAACATAATTGGAAATTATAGATACCTATATGGTCTTTGGCTAGATGGGTTCATATACCTTCTCCTAAGTCCTCAAGGAGATAAAGCTTGGGGTTGCTCCAACACCCAAGTTGAGCAAGTGGATGCCATGGGCATGTGAATGTACCAAGGGGCTTGCCCAAGTATGAAGAAACCAAGAATATTGGGGCATGTCAGCATGAGGGGCACACCAAGGTTGGGTGCGCTGGTCCCAAGGGGCATGGTTGACAAGTACATGGGTTCGTTTGGGCGATTTGGTCTGCAAAGGGGAATGAAAATTATTTTCGACACATGGGTTTGCGAAGGGGTGTGACACCCCCAAATGATGCGATGGTTCATGATGATGACCTTTAGAGTCCCTATAAGAGAAAAAGAGCGCAAAAACCAAGGAAAAAATGTTTTGGAAAGACAAGGAGAGCAAGAGAGATATGTGATTCTAACACAAATGAATAGGGTGAGCTCCCTCAAGGAGCCAAGTCACTCCACTTGGAAAGTGTTGTGCTGCCTTGAGGTGGATTTTTTGGACATAGATGGGTGAGTTTCTCTTGGGACGATTTAGGCTAAGTCTTGAAAAGCAGGTCTATTGGAGGTATGTGTGAGGTCGAACCGAAATTGATGAAGTTTGTGGAAATGAAGAAGTATGTAGAAATGAAGAGACAAAAAGTTTACGGTTGGGGGAACGTTTGAGGTGCACCGTAGGTCGCTCCAGAGACGGTTGCGACGAAGAGTCTTGGTGATGGTCTATTTATGAGTGTCTTGGTGAGGTGAGGCAAGTCGTTTGACTTTGCCCTAACGTAAACCAAGTCGGTAGTGCTCATGTTGCAAACGTTTTACAATAATAAAGACTTAGTCAAGTGTTAGGAATGGTTCATGTCGACTGCACCATATTTATGTTTTTCTCTCATTTGTTCCATAGTTCTCTTGGTTTCTCATGGATGTATGATTAAATATGAATAAGTGTTAAAGAAGTTAATGGTTTTCTAAGTATATAAGAGTTGCACCAGAGTAAGAGTGTGATTCACTGGTAGCCTAAAATGGAGAATGGGTAAGCTGTAGGTGAAGAGGCGTAGTTCAAACGAAGTGTCCTTGGTGCTTCCAAGCATCCAAGTGGTAAACGTCGTAGTGTCGCACACCCTCAAGAGGTGTATGATTGTAATGCACACTGTGGGGATGTGACAAATGGTATCAGAGAAATTTGGTGCTCTTCACCACTCTTCCAGTCAAAACAATTGTGGTGGGGCGCACTTGTTGAGATGGTAGTTTTTTGTGAAGGTAGTTCAGTGGGAACACTCACAGACTTGGTGAATGGTTCGGTGTAGCAAACTTGTTCATTGCAAACTTTGCATCAGAATTACGACAAAGGTTTGGTTGACGATGTGATGGGAAGGTTAGTCTGGGTGCACACCTTGTGCAGACCAAGAGCAGAGTTTGTAGTGAAATGAAGAACTTGGATAGGGCGGGTGATCGAGGAACTCATCGCAGAACTTGTCACAGAGTTGATTGTAGAGGAAGACTTGGTTGGTTTGATTCATGACGAAAGTTAGTGCTAGACCTATTGTGCACACCTTGGAGAGACCAAGCATAGAGTTCGTTGGTGAACAAAGCACTTGGGAAAGGAGGTTGAATGCATGATTTTTGCACAACTTGTCATAGATCTAACCACATAATTGATCATAGAAGTGAAACATAGAGGGTGATCACATAAGTGATTGCAAAGGGGAGAAGTTCTAGGTTGGAGCGAGGTGAAGCACTTGGGTGTGCTGGAAAACCTGGGGCAACCCAAAGCATCTCTACATCAAGGGATAGGTTGGGCATGTTTCCATCATGATGTCTTTGTTCCATGCATCCCCAAGAACAACAATTGAGTTGAGCTGGGTTGTTGGTGGGTTGACCAAAATCTTAAGATGAAATAGCTCTTTGCAAAATTACAATAGTCAGTTAGCAAAAATATGACTTGACAGTCTAGTAGTGGATGCATGGTTCCTTGAAGAGAAAGCAATCAAGGTACAAATATGGTAGGAATTGGAGATGAGTTTGATAAGTTACATGCAAAATTTGGGACTTCAACATATTTATGAAGTGGAAAAATTGACCCATCCTTGTATCACAACGAAGGTCTTACATGTTTATGGAGTTGTGGATGGTGATTGAGGGTAGTTCATGTGAAGAGTCGGTTGCTTGGGAGTGGAGGTACAAGATATTAGACTTAGAACATGGTTGAAACAAACGATGCCATTGGAAAGGTATGGTTGGTTTTGAGTTATTTCTTTTCTTAAGTTTTGCAGTGATTTATTTGAAGGGAATTTATATGAATTGGTGGTTCAAGTGCATTCCATTTCTTCGGTGAAAACCAAAATACTCGAGGGTGACTCAAGTGGTGCATATTCAAATTATTCTTGTAGCAGTTTAGGACACCTTGGTTGGGAGAGTGTGCGAAGAACTTAGGAAAATATTCTTGGACAAGTCCTGTGGTGGAATTAGGTAGATTTGGACATAGTCATGGAGGTGGCTTAGAGAAGTTGCCTAAATCTTTGATGAGGTGCATTGGATAAGTCGTTGTGGTGAAGTGGGCAGTGAAGTATGTACATGTTTAGTTTGAGAGGATGGATGAGGAACCCTGGTGCTTGGTGCCTTAGCCATATTTGTTGATTCATGTGATGAATTGATAGTCCCAATGAAAGTGCCAAAGTTTGGACACTTGCAAGAGGTGCTAGGCAGTTCATTATAGGAGACAAATGGAGTCAACAAAGGAGTCTACCAAGAATTGTTGGCAGTCAACCTGAATGGGAACACAAACCAAGTAGCTTGGGTGGTGTTTTCTCTCCTTTGGTATGGGACATTGGATGAGGTAAAGTGTGCCTTCGTGACTCGTGGATGATTTTTCAATGAATGAGAGATTTGGGAGGGTAGTTAGTTGGGGTTGGCAGAAGTATTGGTTCGAACATGCCTAAGGCATGGACGTTCTTTGACATGACTCATTATACTTGGATCAATTTGGATAGTTCATTGGGATGTTTTAGGAGTGTAGGCATGTTGTCCACACTCATCATAGATGTTGAGTTGAATTGAGGTGACTTGATGAAAGGAGGTGAGTTGAGGACTTGCTTTCATTTGGACGAGGATTGTGTGGATAGGAAGATTATATCATGAAGAGGGTACTTGTACATGGGAATTTTTCTTACTTTGGGGAAACATGGTTGAGGGTGAATCCTAACCATTCCAAGGAATAGAGAAGTAAATGCAACAACATGGATGGGTAATGAAGTAGTGAGGAAAAGGTATTCTGGATGTGCATTTTTTGGTGCAGACAAGACATTTCATATCCGAAGACATAGATGAAGACAAGGAGAATTCAACCAAGGAATATAGGCTTGTGGACTTGATCATTGTTTGAGTCACAAGGGAAGAGTTGGTTGGACATGCATATGCATGATGGTTTCCCTTGACTCTTCAAAGAATTGGATGCAAGGCAAAATGTGTGCATCATGTTGGATAACAGTTCCATGAGGTGGAAAATGGAGTCAAGTCCTCTTCCTCTTCTTGTGTCTTGGGACACTTATCTGCATATAACTTTACACCTACAAGAATAGGAACCTTGACCAGCTTACTTGTCTACATATTAAACCTCTGTAATATTGTCTCAACATATTTTCTCTAATTCAACCAGAGTTTCATGTTTACATGATCTCTTTTAATCTCCATTCCCAGAATGAAGTTAGCAGCATCAAGATCCTTCATGTCAAATTTGGAGGATAGTTGTGATTTAATCTCCTTGATAACATCCATGTTATTTCCTACCAACAAAATGTCATCGACATACAACACTACATAAATGAAGTAATTACAAACCTACTTGGAATATACATAGTGATCAACCATGCTTCTTGCAAATCCCAGTCCAAGGATGTATGTGTCAAACTTTTTGTACCACATCATAGGTGGTTGCTTCAGACTATATAGTGACTTTTTTAGCTTACAAATGATCTCTTTCTTTCCCTTCACTGCAAATCCTTTTGGTTGCTTCATGTTGATTTCTTCTTCTAGATCCCCATGTAGGAATGTTGTCTTCACATCCATCTATTCTACTTCAAAATCAAAAGTAGCAACAATAGATAAAGTAAATTTAATAGAGGTTAACTTGGAAATAGGAGAAAAAAAATCACCAAAGTCAATTCCCTCTACATAGGAATAACCTTTGCTACTAACCGATATTTTTATTTGTCCACTTTAACTTCTACATTCAACTTCTTCTTAAACACCAATTTGTTTCCAATGGCCTTTCTTCCAGTTGGAAACTTAAATAGATCTCATGCCTCATTCTTATCCAAGGCATCAATATCTTCAACCATGGCCTTATTCTATAGTTTGTTATCCTCTGAATTCACTTCTTCCCTGACATTTCTGGGATCATCATTAGTAATAGATAAATAAAAATTAACATGAAAATCAGGTGGACTATACCTTTCTGGTTTCCTTCTTTCCCTAATTGATCTCCTCAATACTTGACTATGTTATTCTTCTTATTTTTATTCATATTCTTTAGTTCATTCAAATTTTGTATCATCCAACTCAAACTCTATTTTCTCAGGTTCTTCTTGCCTTGGCAGGATTTCGTTTTTGGGAACATCTTTAACTACTCTAAAAAAAAAATTATGATCGTGAACAATCTTTTTAGTTTATGGGTTCCAAATCTTATAGCATTTCATACCATATCTATAACCAATAAAGATACACTTTTTATCTTTATTATCCAAATTACTCATATTTTCCTTTGGAACATGTACATAGGCATCAAAACCAAACACTTTGATATGTTCAAGAGAGGGTTTCTTACTAGACCATACCTCATGTGGAGTTTTGTTCACCAACGCTAATGAGGGTGACCTAATTACTAGGTAACATGCAGTACCCATTGCCTTTTCCCATAATTCTCATCCTAACTCGACACCATTGAGCATTCTCCTTGCTTTTTCCATCAAAGTCATGTTCATACTTTCTACGACCCCATTTTATTGAGGTGTGTATGGAGTAATCTTCTTCCTTTCTATATTCCAGTTCTTATAGAACTCTTCAAATTCATTCCCACTGAATTATCCACCATTATCTGTCCTTGACACTTTTATTTTCTTCTCTATTTGATTTTCTACCAGAGCCTTAAACTCTTCAAATTTATCAAATACCTCATATTTCTTCCTAAGAAAATAAATCCATGTGTTCCTTAATATCTATAACTGAAACGTAATACACCAATTTACCTAGTGATGGAACATGCAAAGATCCAAACACATCAATGTGTATCAACTTTCAGATCCCCTTTTCCCTTGTAGCACCAAATGAGAATATTATTCGATTATGTTTACCATATATGCAATGTTCATAGAAATCAAAATCCAAGGTGCAATTAGACATACCTTCAACCATACATTTACCGGGTAGTGTTTGAAGGCCCCTTTCTCCAATATGTGCTAGTCTTTGATGCCACACCATGGTCTTCTTTCTAGGGTTAGTATGGATCATATTGTTGTAGGAAAGTTTCTGTTGTAGGAAAATCTGCCTGCGGACAAGTAGATCGACCTCTAAGGCTTGACCTTAACCCTAGACAGAAAAGTGCTTATCATGGACACTGAATTTCTTTCGAATCTATCTAAGCCTAATGCATGAGAAGGAAGAGTAGCAGTATCTTTAATAGATGTTTGTCCACCTGCCTTTCAGAGTCGCTCTAATCCCTTTGCTTCGTTGATAGCTGTGGACAAATGAAGATACAACCACTTCCTACTCTATTGACGGCTGGCGAAAGCAGAATCTATCGAATGATAAGTTCATGTAGCATGAAACACAAACTGAAAAGCAGGCCAAGCATGTCATATTAATGAGAATAACGGCAATACGGTACTGTCGTAGATGCGAATCACGGCAACCGTCGAGATCTCTTCGATCTAACCCTTAGCGAAGATCCACAGCACGGATGGCAGCATTTGCCAGGATTCTTCTCTAGTACATTGCCGATTTCACTATCTAAGATCATAAGTTTCACATACATTTCTTCCCCCACCACTTGCCGGGGTCATAAGTTTGGTGTAATTCTTTCTTTTCAATCCTCACCTGTGAGATCATAGGTTTGACATCATCTTCCAATTTGCATTTTGTCTCCCCTTGCTTATGAGATCATAAGTTTGACATTCTCTATTCCTAGCGATTACGATCCCCTTTCACCATTAGAAAGCTTGTTTATATAGCCTTGGAGAGGCTCTACAATCTTGAGATATCCTTGGGAAGTTGAGGATTTGCCTCCTTGATTGGTCACGCCCTAGGATCATATGGCTAGATGGGGGATTGAATCAAAGCGCCTCCCAATGAAAAGATGCTTCCCCATTCATCTAAACAGTTTAACAACCGCACAGAATAGGTAGAGCTCTCGGGGCCATCAGAGCGTTAACGCCCTGAGTAAGAGGCAGGGGCGCCGCTCTCAAAATCTATAACGCTCCTTCAAAGGGCCTGGAAATTGTTATAACGCTCCCTGGCAGTGTATGAGTCACCATTAGAAAGCTTGTTTATATAGCCTTGGAGAGGCTTCAACCACTTGAGATATCCTTGGGGAAGTTGAGGATTTGCCTCCTTCAGTTGAGGATCTGCCCTAGGATCATGGCTAGATCAGGGATTCGAATCCAACTGCCTCCCAAGAATGAAAAGATGCTTCCCCCATTCATCTCAACAGTTTAACAACCGCCCAGAATAGGTAGCGCTCCCTCAAAGGGGCCATCAGAGCGTTATAGCGCCCCTGAGTAAGATTTAGGGGGCGCCAGCGCTCTCAAAATCTATAACGCTCCTTCAAAAGGGCCTGGAAGTGTTATAACGCTCCCTGGCAGTGTATGAGGAGCGCCGGCGCTCCGAGATAGTGTATGGGGGAGCGCTCCTCTCCAAAACTCAGTTTTTTGGGTGCTTTCATATGGCAACAGGTTTGCAAGCTTGTTGACTCATTTCTCCTCTTCCAAATCAGATGTTTGAGGTGTTTCAAGTGTCCTTCTTATGTCGTTATGGGCACGACATAGGCATCATGGAAACATGCTTTCTTGCGACACTTGTGAGTAACATATGAAACTTGCAACCTTGTGAGCAAAATGCGACACTTGCAACCTTTGTAATGATGACACTTGCGCCACTATCAAAGTGAGTAATTTTGATGTGTAACACATATCTTATTTATTTCTTTGCTCAAGGGAAACATAATTGTTACACCCATCAGTATAAGTTATTTCCAATAACTTGTATAGAAATCCACACCGAACCCCACTCATCAAGACCATTTCTCCTTGTACCATCTTGCAAGTTCCCTTTCTCAATAAAGTATCCACACCTGTATCATCCAACTTACTTACAGATATTAGGCTCCTGGCTAGATCTAAAATGTGTAGAACTACATGGAGAGTTCTAATCCTTACATCTTTCATAAACAACTTAACCCTTCCACGTCCCATGATTTTGGTTGTCAAGTCATCTCCTAGGAAGACATCACCACCATCATAATTTCAATATTCACTGAACCACTACTTGTGGGGAGTCATACGAAATAACGCACCTGAGTTGATCAACCATACATCATGATCTGCATGTTTACCTATAGATGTCAGGTAAACGTCACCTCCTTCTTCTATGGAGGTTTTTTCCTCTATGAAAGAGGTATCATTAGATCCATTTTCTTTATCAACTTTCTCAAACCTACAATCTTTATTATAATTCCCAGCTTTACCACATTTCTAGCATTTTCTCAAATATTTTCATGGGGATTTAGATATACCTTTATATTTAGATCTCCCCCTCGAATATTTATCTGTATTCTTATATTGGGGATGACCTCTTACAGATAAAGTGTAATACCCCTAGGTCAAACCCCAGCTGTAAATGTAAATGAAAATGAAAATGTACTTCATCTCGTGAGTTGTTTGATATAATTTTGCATGCACCTTCCATGGTATAGTGCGCACATGTACTGCACACTAAAATGATGAAGTGTGCACATTCCAGGATACTGCATGCAACAAACTTAAGTGCACGCGATTTTGAGGCCAGGGAGCCTTAGTGTATATGTTGTGTTATGTAGGTTGGTGAGCTAGTTTATTAAAAACCATAAGGCTTATGTGATGATTAGGCTGGAGAGCCTGGATGATAAAGGATAGTGGGCCTATTTTTGTATATGCAAATACTCATATCATTAATATTATACATCGTTGTGTGTAGACCAACTATGATAAAAGAGTATGGAGGACTAAACTCCACTAGTTGGGGAAAGGGGGATAAAAGTTAAGGATAAGAGCTAAGCTAGGGAGATTAAGCCAAAAAGGGATATTATATTAATATTCCTTAAAGTATAAAGTATGGATAATTACTTTATCCTAAGTTCTAAGGATGGGGACAAGTGGGTCAAACTAGTTCTCAACATGACAAGTGTCAAGTTGGGAACATGCATACATATAGTTTGGACTTAGTTCATTTTCACAATCATTCCATGATCATGCACTCACTCATTCAACTGTCCTCCGTACCTTCCTGTCACTGTACCTATACCTATACCTATATCTATACCTGTACCTGTAACTGTACCTGGTTATATTAGGAGTTGAATTGAAGAAGCGGATTGTCAAGCCTGTGGGATATTTAAGAAGTGGGTTGTCAGGCCCATGGGAAATTCTCTCTAGGTGAGAGAATTGTTGGGAATTGATTTCCCGAAGGTGCCAAACTATAGCTACATGGAAACGAGACTTCATGTCCGGCCTATTGATGAAGCCTCAGAAAGAAAGTGGGGCAATCAAAGGACTGTTGAATAGAGAAGGGGCACACTTCCTGTGGTGGGAAAGGCATGTGGGGAATGAGGGACTGTAGGTTGTTAGTTTGAGTTGGCACTTGTGATGGCGTTTTTCCCATTGTTTGTGATACATTAGCCCAGTTAGGAATCCCTTTACTCGGGTGGAGTTTAGTCCCAACTCGGGAGTGACCCACTACTAATAGTTTTGAGAAGTGTGGTCTAAGGCTGGGAGGAACGTGGAAGGTCTGCACGTAGTTGATGATATTTTTACCAAGATAAGTATCAATTGTCTGTTAAATTACATGCTTCATTATTATTTATTCATTTATTTTTATGGGTTTTTCCTCTGTGTGTTGCATGTGTATTTTTATTATTATTCTGTATGAAGCTATACATTGCAGAGTTTCTATATGTTTTAATTTGTATACAATTTGAAAATTTTATGTGGCATAGCCTAGTTGGATGATGGGGATGCTACAATATGGTATCAGAGCTCCAGTTTTCAACACGGAGCCTGGATGGGCCGAGTAAGTTGAATTGAAGTGAAATTTTATCGAGAATTGATTTCAAAGTGGCCAAATTTCAAGTTACAATGCATCCATGGTAAAAAAATCAAAAGAAATTGCATGGAATTGGACAAAAGCCCCGATTTTTGTTGTTAAATTCATGGGAAATTTGAGAAATTTGGCCAAGTAGTGAGATATTATTAATTTAATATATGTTCTAGCAAATTTAGACCTAGAATTGGTCGAATTTGAAGTTAGAGGGAAGCCATGACAGATGGAGCGAGATCAATTGATTAAAATTCTCAATTCGTGAATTGAGTTTGGGAAAATTTTTGTTCCAAGAATGTCAACCAGCAATGATTTGTTGTTGCATAGGTTGAATTGGTGTTGATGGAGCGAAATTGAACAAATTTCATAGTTGTAGAATGTCCATGGTGAAAATTGGGAAAAGTTTGGCAAAAGCCCTATTTTCTACAGTAGAATTCACAAACAATTGATGCACAGAAAAATGAAAGTGCACAGGTGTGCGCACTAAAAATGCGTGATGCGCAGTGAAAATCTTGTGAAGTGTGGAAAATAAGGGTGAGTGGTTGCACGCACTAAAATTTGGTGCTGTAGAGTACAAGTTGGGATGCGTGGAAAAATATTGTTGTGTGGGTTTGCACACTTAAATTTTGTGCTGCGCCATGCAGAGTGGTAATGCGTGAAAAATAATGGTGCGCGGGTCTCCGCACTTAAATTTGGTGCTACGTAGTGCAGAGTGGTAATGCGCAAAAAATAACGGTGTGCGGGTGTGCACACTTAAATTTAGCGTTGCACGGTGCATAGTGGTAATGCGCAAAAAATAACGGTGCGCGAGTGTGTGCACTTAAATTTGGCACTACGTGGTGTAGAATTGGTAATGCATGAAAATTAATGGTGCATGGGTGTGCACACTTAAATTTGTCACTGCGCAGAGCAGATTAGTGAAGTGCGGAAAAATAATAGTGCACGGATGTGCGCACTAAATTTAGCACTGTGCGGTGTGGATTTGGTGGCGCATGCGTAATGTTGGAATGCGTGGTGTGCTCATGCATAATATTGGCACGTGTGGTGTGCGCAGTATTGGTAGAGCGCAGAGGAATTTTGTTGGTGTGTGCACAATGTTGGTATGCAATGCATGTCTGCTAAATATTCCTATCACATGAAAGTTTAATTAATGGTGTGCGCAGAGTACTGATGCGCAGTGGGAGCATACTAAACTTTGGCATGGTGCAACACATAGAGTACAATGCGTGCAGAATATTAGTGCGTGACACAAAAATTACTCCCAACAGGTATTAGTGTACGAACCAAAATTGTGCGCGGTATATATTAGCACATGAAACAAAAGTAGTGCGCACCAGATATTTCTGCGATAGAGAAGTGATCCACATTAGTTATAGGTGTGTGGAGCATGCACTACCTTAAGGTGTTGTTGCGTATGCTAAATATGGGTGTACATTTGCAAATTTTTGTGTGCAAAGTTGTTTGGATGGTGTACAATACCAGAAAACTAGTGAAATTCTATGACATTTTATACTGTTTGAAGGCCATATTTTTGTAGCCCGTTTTTGAGGCCCTAAACATCGTTTTTAGCTACTAAAAACCCCCGAGAACAGAGTGTACCAAGGTACACTATGTCTTTGTAGTTCAAATGAAATAACATGGAGAGAGATTTCTAATGGTGTAAGCCATTCGTCAAACAAAGCTTTTATGAGGAAGTTACATGACAGACAGTGGAGGGTAAATTTTAAGAGCTGACTAACTTCGAAGGGCCATAACCTTCTTCTCTAGAATTATATTGAGGCATAGGAGCAGTTTCTGGAACTATATTGAACCATAGAACACATTCCTAGAGCTGAATTAAAATTCTGAGATGTGAAAAATGTTTAATTTGGCACATACGGTATCTGTAGCATTCCAGACCAAAAACACTAATTAGCCTAGAACTTCAATAGACTTTAACTAGCAGCCCGAACCCAGAAAGAGGTGAAACTTGGAAAGACTATCCAAAATATGAATATGAAGAAACCCAATTGATCTCCTATAAAAAATCCAATGGCGTAGGTGCAAAAATGCATAATTACAACGCAAATTTGCACCAAGTTGAAGTGTGAAAAGAAGAATTAATGGACAATTTTCAAATAACCATAACTTTCTGCTCAAAAAATAGAATTGAGCATGGAAGCAGGTGTTAGAAATCTCTTAAACAATAGAATATAACTGGTCACCCAAAAAATTGATCCGGGCAGACAATTTTTCAAGAAATCAGAAGAAATAATTATGATGCATTATTGAACTAGAATTGTGCATAATTTCATGAATTTATTAAATTATTTAACTTAACAAGTTTTGTTGGTTGCACATTTTGTAGAGTTAACAACTTTTAGATCAGATTAGGATCAATAGAGAGTGCAAAGGAATGGAAGATACACAGTGGAATTACAGTCAAGAATATGAGATCATAGGGATGGATGTCCATATGGGCATTGAAGGAACAAACTCAAATGGACATGGAGAAGGAAAGGAAGAAACCGTGAATATGGTAGAGACCATTAAAAATTTGCAAAAGGATGTCCAAATCCATAAAGCTGATAATGAAAGGCTAATGAAAGACAAGGAGTAGTAGGAGGGCTTCAACATGAAGTTAATGCAGAGCTTGAACATAATAGAAAGGAAATTGGATAAGGAGAGTGGCTCAAGAAAATCAGGAAGTCACATGTCTCCTGATGAGAAAAGAAGAACAAGAAGTGTTAGCAAACATCACCATCACTCCCCGCGACATTCCAATAGGAGAGCACACAACAACTCAAGTTCATCCCCTCTTAGGAATCATAAGAGGTCTGGGGTGGATGAGCTACGAGGATAAATGAACAAAATCATATCTCCTACATTTGATGGTGGGAATAAGAAGGATGAATATGAAGAGACATGGTTGTTGGGCATGAGAAAGTATTTTCAATTGAATAATTATTCTTCTCATACAAAAGGAAGAATTTCCATCTATCATGTCAAGGGAAAGGCATCCATGTGGTGGGATGAACTCATGCAGTTGCAACACATTAAAGACAAAAATGTTACTTAGAGGGAATTCAAGAAGTATTTTTAAAATATATACTTGACTAAGAGATACTATGACAAGAAAATGAAAGGGTTCTTTGAACTCAAACTTGGGAGTATGACCATAGATGAATATGAAAGAAGGTTTTTAGAACTTCTAAAGTATGTTTCTTTAATCAAGGATGAGATAGTTAAGATTCAAAGGTATTTGAGTGGATTTCCATAATTCATCAGTGAAAAAATACAATATGATGATCCCAAAACATTGGAGGAGACCATAAGGTGAGCTAAATGCCTATATGATCAGCAAAACGCAAGGCTAACTTTCCAAAAATATTGGGAAAACAAGAAGAAATTCAAGATGGATCAGAGGAAGAAGGGGACTAAGCCACCATTCTTTAGAAATAGTCCTCAAGGACAACCAACTGCCAGAGAGCCCAAAATAATTGAGTCGAGTGGGAAAAGGCCAAGGCAACCACCTATTCAATGTTGGGGTTGTAAGGGAGATCAAATGTATAAATATTGTCCTCACAGAGGTGAAAAGGTGAGAACGTTTCATAATGTACAACAAACTGAAATAGTGGAGGACATGGGTAGAAGTGTACCAAGGATCTATGCAACCCTGGACAACAATAAATCAAAGTATCAGTCACATATGATTGAAGTGGAAGGTATTTTCAACAACCAAACCATTGCTATTTTAATTTATTCATAAGCTAGTCATAGTTATATAGATCCTAAAATGGTGGAAAGATTGCATTTGCTAAGAAACAAGAATGGAAAATCTTGGTTGGTGTAGCTGGCTACCAGATCCAAAAGAAAAGTTAATGAGATGGTTAAATCATGTCTTATGGACATGAATGGACTGAACACTAGGGAAGATTTCAACATATTTCCTTTAGGTTCCTATGACTGTATAATTGGGATGGATTGGTTGGACAAAAATCATGCCATCCTAGAATACCATAACAAGGAATTTACTTGTCTGGATGGGGAAGGGAACATAAGGACAATACATGGAATTCCCAGGGAAATAATTGTCAGAGAAATTTCAGCATTGCAGCTGAAGAAATGCTATAGAAAATGATTTCAAATATTTGCAGCTCATATGGAAGAAATACATAAATATAGTGTGTCAAATATTGAAGATTATGCAGTCCTAAAAGAGTTTGAATATGTGTTTAAATAAATACCAGGATTACCCCCTAAAAGAGACATTGATTTCTCCATAAATCTGATGCTTGGAGCAGCTCCAGTGTCCAAGACCCCTTACAAGATGAGTACAACAGAACTGAAGGAGTTGAAAATGCAACTTGAAGAGATTATAAAGAAGGGGTAGATACACCCAAGTGTCACACCTTGGGGTTCCCCAATATTATTTGTGAAGAAAAATGATGGAACATTGAGACTTTGCATTGACTTCAGGAAGTTGAACAAGGTAACTATGAAGAATAAGTATCCTTTGCCAAGGATAGATGATCTCTTTGATCAGATGAAAGATGAAAAAATATTCTCCAAGATTGATCTTAGGTCAGGTTATCATCAAGTAAGAATTAAAGAAGAAGACATCAACAATATTGCTTTCAGGACAAGGTATGGTCATTATGAGTTCACAGTGGTGCCATTTGGGTTATCAAATGCACTAGTTGTCTTCATGTGTTTAATGAATGGTATTTTCAGAGAATACTTATATAAGTTTTTCATTGTAATTTTAGATGACATTCTTATATATTCTAAGTTGGAGGAAGAGCATGCATGACACATAGATTAAGAAAGCATCAATTGTATGCCAAATTGAGCAAGTGCTAATTTTATCAAAAGCAAATTCATTATTTGGGACATATCATTTCATAGGAAGGGATAATAGTGGACCCTGAGAAGATAGAGGTCATTAGAGGATGATCAACGCCAAAGAATGTGACAGAGACAATATAATTCACGGGCCTTGCAAGATACTATAGGAGATTTATTGAAGGATTCTCAAAGATTGCACACCCAATCACTTCCTTGCAAAAGAAGGGTGTGAAATTTCAGTGGTCATTGGATTGTGAAAAGAGTTTCCAACACTTGAAGAATTTATTAACAAGTGCTCCAATATTAAGGATTGTTGATCCAAATGAAGACTTCATTGTATGCACTGATGCATGTAAATAAGGGCTTGGTGGATTCCTCAGTCAAAATGGGTATGTAGTATGCTATGAATCAAGGAAGTTGAAGGAGCATGAAAGGAACTATGGTACTCATGATTTGGAGTTGGAAGCCATAGTGCATACCTTGAATATGTGGAGGCACTACCTCATGGGAAAAAGGTTTGAGTTGAGGATAGACCATAGTGGTTTGAAACATTTATTTGGACAACCAACTCTAAATGCCAGACAAAGCAGGTGGTTAGAATTTTTCAGTGAATATGACTTTGATATAAAACATATCAAAGGGAAAGAGAAAAAGGTGGCTGATGCACTTAGTAGAAGGGTGCATGAGTTGCATGCTATATCCATAAGCATGTACCAATCATATTTTAAAGACAAAATCATAGAGGCTGCAAAGTTATATTTGCAATACATGGAAATAACAAAGAAATTACAACAAGATATTTTGCAGTAGAAACTTGAAGACTATAAGCTAGAAAATGGTGAAATTCTCATGTATAGGGAAAGAATTTATGTACCAAATTCCCAGGAATTGAAAAATATGATATTAAGAGAAATGCATAATGTACCTTATGCTTGGCACCCAGGTTATAAAAAAAGTATTGCAGTTTTCAAGAGACAATATTATTGGCCAGGCATGAAGAAAGAAGTTGTTGATTTTATTGCCAAATGTTTGGAGTGTCAAAAGGTCAAGGATGAGCATAGACACCCAATTGTTTTTATACAACCATTACCCATTCCTGAGTGGAAATGGGAAGTTGTAACAATGGATTTCATCATCAAACTTCCCAGAAAAAACAATCAACATGATTCTATCATGGTAGTGGTGGATAAGCTTACTAAAGCTGTCCATTTTATTCTAGTAAGAATCACTCACAAGGCAACCAACATTGTTGATATTTATATGAGATAAATTGCTCGATTACATGGTATACCCAAGACAATTGTGTCTGACATAGATCCAAAATTTACATCAAATTTTTGGAAAGGATTATTTAAGGGATTTGGAACAAATTTGAATTTTAGCACAACTTATCATCTAGAATCAGATGGAAAAACAGAGAGGGTGAATCAAGTGATTGAGGATATGTTGAGTATGTATGCGATGGATAAACCATAAAAATGGGAAGACTACCTACACTTAGTAGAGTTTGCTTATAATAATGGGTACCAAGCATCCCTAAAGATGATCCTGTTTGAGGCACTTTATGGAAGAAGGTGCAACACACTGGTAAGCTGGAATAACCCAGCAGATAGACTAGTGGTTGGGCCAAAATTACTCAGGGAAATGGAAGAGAAAATGTTGAAAATAAAATAGAATTTAAAGGCTGCCCAAGAAAGGAAAAAAATCTATGTTGATAAGGGAAAAATTCACAGGGAATTTAAAGTGGGTGACCTTGTATTCTTGAAAGTAAAGGCCAACAAAAGTTCCCTGAAGTTGGGAAATTGTTCAAAGTTGGAAGCTCATTACTGTGGGTCGTTTGAAATCCTAGAGAGGATTGGGCCTATAACATACATGCTTTCCTTTCCTGCATCAATGCCTATTCATAATGTATTCCATGTATCATTGCTCAAAAAGTATATACCTGATGCTAATCATGTCATTTATTGGAATGTGATTCAGGTGGAGCAAGAATGTGCCTTTCAAGTGCATCCAATATGCATATTGGACCAGAAGATCAAGCAACTCAGGAATTGAGCCATAGAGCTAGTAAAGGTCCAATGGACCTGGTACGGTCCTGAAGATGCAACTTGGGAGCACAAGGATTCTATGTGGGCAGAATACCCGCAGATATTTGAGGATTTTTGAAATTTTGGTTGTATATGTGTATATATTGCACTAAGGAAAGTGCATAAATAAGGGGGAGGGGAATGTAATACCCCTAGGATGAACCCCAACTATAAATGTAAATGAAAATGTACTTAAGTTGGTGAGCTGTTTGATATCATTTTGCATCCACCTTCCATGGTATAGTGCACACATGTACTATGCACTAAAATGATGAAGTGTACACATTCCAGGATACCACGCACAACAAACTTAAGTGTGCATGATTTTGAGGGCAGAGAGCCTTTGTGTATATGTTGTGTTTTGTAGGCTGGTGAGCTAATTTATTATAAGTTAGCAGGATTATGTTATGATTAGGCTGGAGAGCCTAGATGATAAAGGTTAGTGGGCCTATTTTTGTATATGTAAATACTCATATCATTAATATTATACATCGTTGCGTGTAGATCGACCACAATAAAAGAGTATGGGGGACTAAACTCCACTAGTTAGGGAAAGGGGGCTAAAAGTTAAAGATAAGGGATAAGCTAGGGACCTTAAGCCAAAAAGGGATATTATATTAATATTCTTTAAATTATAAAGTATGGATAATTATTTTATCCTAATTTCTAAGGATGGGGACAAGTGGGTCAAAGTAGTTCTCAACATGACAAGTTTCAAGTTGGGAACATCCATACATATAGTTTGGACTTAGTTCATTTTCACAATCATTACATGATCATGCACTCACTCATTCAATTGTCCTCTGCACCTTCCTGTCACTGTACCTATACCTATACATGTACCTATACCTATACATGTACCTGGTTAGCTTAGGAGTTGGACTGAAAAAGTGGATTGTCAGGCCCGTGGGATATTGAAGAGGCGGGTTGTCAGGATCGTGGGAAATTCTCCTTAGATGAGAGAATTGTTGGGAATTGATTTCCCGAAGGTGCCAAATTACAACTACAGGGCTCTCAGACTTCTTGTCCGACATGTTGCTGAATCCCCGGAAAGGAAGTGGGGCAACTGAAGGACTGTTGAGTAGAGAAGGGGCACACTTCCTGGGGTGGTACAAATATGTGGGGAATGAGGGATTGTAGAATGTTAGTTTGAGTTGGCACCTGTGATAGATTTTTTCATGTTCTCTGAGATACATCAGCCTGGTTAGGAATCCCTTTACCCGGGTGGAGTTTAGTCCCAACTCGGGGGTGACCCACTGCTGAGAGTTTTGAGCAGATTGGTCTAAGGCTGGGAGGAATGCAGAAGGTCTGCACATAGTTGGTGATATTTTTACCAAGATAAGTGTCAATTGTCTATTAAATTACATGCTGCATTATTATTTATGCGTTTATTTTTATGGGTTTTTCTTATGTGTGTTGCATGTGTATTTTTATTATTATTCTGTATGAATCTATGCATTTGTAGAGTTTCTATATGTTTTAATTTGTACACAGTTTGAAATTTTTATGTGGCATAACCTAGTTGGATGCTGGGGATGCTACATAAAGCATATGCGCTATGACTATCCATGTGTTTCTGCCTCATCTCTTATGATAACAAGGATGAAACTATATCCTCATACTTGAATGTAGATTGAGTGGTACTACCAATTGCTACAACCATATTATCCTAGGAGTATGGCCAAGAAAATAACAAAGTAATGCACTTATTTTATTTTGCAAGCATAATATTAATAGATCCAAGTTGACTTACCAGAGTATTGAAGGAATTTAGATGCTCTGTATCAGAATCTCCATTTTCCATCCTAAGATGATACAACTTCTTTCGAAGAAACAACTTGTTTGATAGGTATTTCGATTGATACAAATTCCCCAAGTTTTCCCATAGTTCCTTGGTTGTAGATTCTCCCAATACATTTGGTAACACTAAATCTACCATGCATTGTCTAATTTTACTCCTTTCTCTTCTATCCATCTTCTCCCAATATTCTTTCGACATACCAGTAGATTCATTACTAGTAGTTTGTGTACCAGTAGATTGTGTACCTGTAGTTTGTGTACTAGCAGGTTATGTACCAGGATCCACATCGATCCATTGTTCTTTAGCTACAAGAAGGTCCTCCATATTGAGCTTCTATAGCTCAAATTTTTTACCATTGAACTTCTCAATCTCAATTCTAGAACTTCTCACCATTCTCTTTAAACACATGAATCACCACTGCAAAGATCCCACTGAACCCAGGTTTATCACAAACCCAAGATAAACTTGATCTATCAAGACTGAGCCAAACCCTCAGCAACAAAGGCATCCCCCTGAAGCCAAAAGAGTGCTCTGATACCACATGTAATTTTGAAACTTGTGAAGTAAAGCAATGCATATAGATTCTTAAGAAAAACAAAAAATTAATCAATGGCTCATACACATAGTACATAGAGATTTACACCGGAAACCCTTAACTAGGAGAAACGAAACATTCCTTGGTGTCACACCTCTCAACTCTTCATTGTATTAATTTCACCATTCACAATACAATATATACAATATTTTAGGTATTTTGCAGCTACCAAAACCTTAATCCCTTAATCTAGGATTAATTTATAAAACCACTAAAAATAGCTAAAAACACTAAAACAGAAAAAAACGCCAAAAACTGCAAGGGAGGGATCCTTAGACTCAGTTGTCAAATATGATGTGCCCCCACACACACATGCAAATAATAAAACACCTACCCAACAAATAATTGGCCACAAGCATGGCTAATGAAAGGAACAATGGTGTCAAGCAAAGAAACCAAGGAATCATGAGATGGCTATCTAATATTCCTAAGGTCACTAATCAAGTTTCTAATTTCATCTAAATATTGATTAATTTCCATTTGTGGGTCTTGTAAGGGTGGTTGGAGGTGAGGTTTTGTGTTCNATACCACATGTAATTTTGAAACTTGTGAAGTAAAGCAATGCATATAGATTCTTAAGAAAAACAAAAAATTAATCAATGGCTCATACACATAGTACATAGAGATTTACACCGGAAACCCTTAACTAGGAGAAACGAAACATTCCTTGGTGTCACACCTCTCAACTCTTCATTGTATTAATTTCACCATTCACAATACAATATATACAATATTTTAGGTATTTTGCAGCTACCAAAACCTTAATCCCTTAATCTAGGATTAATTTATAAAACCACTAAAAATAGCTAAAAACACTAAAACAGAAAAAAACGCCAAAAACTGCAAGGGAGGGATCCTTAGACTCAGTTGTCAAATATGATGTGCCCCCACACACACATGCAAATAATAAAACACCTACCCAACAAATAATTGGCCACAAGCATGGCTAATGAAAGGAACAATGGTGTCAAGCAAAGAAACCAAGGAATCATGAGATGGCTATCTAATATTCCTAAGGTCACTAATCAAGTTTCTAATTTCATCTAAATATTGATTAATTTCCATTTGTGGGTCTTGTAAGGGTGGTTGGAGGTGAGGTTTTGTGTTCAGATTAGGGTTTTTCTCCATCTTAGTAGAATAAAAACTACATTAAACAATAAGAAAGGATTTCTAAAAACTATTTAAATTTGTATAATTTAGCAAATATAATAATGACATTCAAAATAAAACCTACCTAAATATGAGAACTCCTCTATTGTAAGGTTGATTTCCAATTATACCAACCTCCCTTATGCTTGTACTCATCAAATATGGGATAAACCAAGAAGAAATTGAATACATAGGTTGGAGAATAGATAGAAAAGAGAGGGCATGGGTTGGAAAAAATGAGTGGAAAAGAGGTCATGGTTTGTTTTTTAGAAAAAAAGAATATGTGTGTGTTAATAACAAACACACTCCTTTTGCACATAGAACAAAATCTACATGGAGAGAAAATTGGAAGTGAGATGGGTAGTGCATGGAGGTTGGGTAAGAGGTGAAGCAATAGTAAGAGGAACATGTGCACATTTCTAAAATTAACAGCACGTGTTGTTCTTATTGCAAATTTTTAGGAAGCAACTTCATGCAACTTCCCATATATAAAATTATACAAATGTCTTTTGGTTTATATGTCACCAATATCTACACTCTAAAAATCTATTTTTATTATTTCAAAGCTCTCAAATCCTACATTAGCATATGACATCATAAGTTCAAGGTTTCACAAATCTTTTTTAATTTTAAATAATTCTAAAAATAAAATTAATTATTTTGCCAAAAAATCTATGTACTAGTACAAGCTAGATACACAGTTGTTTTTTAGGAGATTACATCATTTATGCTAGTACAAATTATGATGTAATCTCCTAAGAAACAAGTATATGTGTTTGTGTACACACTAGTTTTTTTTTTTTTAATAGAAGATTACATCATTTATGCACTAAATTAATCTTTACATGAACATATGTATTATATTTAAAAATAATAATAATATACAATTCTTTAAAATAAATCTAAAATTATATGATTATATCAATTTTTCATTTTCAAAAGTTAGTTTATTAGATATTTATCATTTCATTTCTTGTACTATGTTTGAATTAGCTTTTCAAGTTTCTTAAATTATCCATTTACATCAAAACATTGTTACTATTCTAAATTCTTATTGTTAGAAAGGTCATCATAATTATACATCGACGCTTAAATTTTACAAAAAAAATAATTTTCTATAATTTTATGGCATGGATCAAATTTCTTTTTATCCCTAGGATGGGGTGTCAATGGGTGGGGCCTTCGATGCACATGTGGTTCGCCAGGTTGCCACTCCACCATGCAGAGAGGTACCATCAATGCAGGAGTTGGATGGTCGGGATTAGGTGTAATTAGAGAGATTTGAATGTTGTAGAGGGGAGTACAACACCCTTACTCCCAACACCTACAATTATGTTGAGGGCAGTCATGTGATATCAACAGTACTGTGATGTGAAGGGAGGAGTTATGGTCGTATGAGGGGAATTGAAGAAGGATAGGATTGTTTCAAAGATGGAGTTTCATATGTTGATGATAGGAGGTTGGAATGATCTTGAAATCATGAGAATGCAAGACAATAAAGGGATACATCTCTATGGAATTTGGGTGGTGGAGAAGGTTAGTTTGAGAGCCTTCTGGAGCTCAAAATGATGTTGCCCAAATAGAAAATGATGGCTTGCCAAAGGGTTTCCTTCAATCAAGACTAGGAGGGCTTAAGGAGGGTTTCCATTATGGCCCGTGGTGAATTGGATTTCGTTGTGGTTGGTTGGGTAGCGTTTTTGTTTAATCATTGGTTTGTGTTTGTTCTTTTCTATGGATAGTGAGATGGGTTGAGGCTCGGGAAAAAGGGGGAGTGATGGAAACATAAGAGTAAGGGGAGTGCTGATAAATATTCATCATTAAAAACCCGGGCTTCAACAACTAGAAGAGAGAACAAATCCTGGGAAGCTCACCATCACTTTGTAGAAAATTGTTTAGAGAAAGCTCAGAGAGAAGTAGAGGCAATGAAGGTTACGAGGGCTAAGCGCCATTTGACTCTGAATGATAAAATTATGGAGGAAATTCAAGGTTGGGTGGATGATCCAATGTATTCCAGGACTTGGGATACAAAATTCTTCAAGATTGTGGAAACATACTAGCTGGTGAAGAATCTGGTGGCCCAAGCACTAAAGAAAAATAAGGAAGAGTAGTAGGAAATTCTTCATACAATTAGAATATTTGTGGGAAAGTTAGTAGTGATCTTCCAATTGATTTTCAGCATCAAGATCAGGGTATTAAAGGATGAAGAGGGGATTGGGAAAGGAAAGAAAGTGTAGGTCTCTTCGAGCTTAGATGGGACCTGAGACAACCCAATAGTGTTGGACACGAATCCAAAACCCTAAAAGGCCACCTTGGATGATGATAAAAGAAGTAGAACTGGTGTTGGAGGTGGAGGTGGAGGAGACCATCCCTTCTCCAAAAAATTGATATTTGGTCAAACTATAGTTTCTAATTTTGTTTTTAGTTTATAAAATTATGAACATATATACTCTTGTATATTAGTTATTTTTCTTTCTAAAATTTAGTTGATTGAAAAACTTAACGATACTTGATATCTCAATTTTTGAAGATAATAATCTAGTTGGGGACTTGGTTTCCAAAAGAATCCCTATATCTCTTAATGTAACAACTCCTTTTCTATATAATAGAATTTTTTTTTTCCTTTTTATATAATAGAAAATTGTTTTTTTTTTTTTTTAAACGAATTTCATTTTATGATATCCAATCTTAAAAACACTTTTGGTAACACTATTTTTTCATTCATTTATTTCAAAATATTATTAAGATTTAATGCATATTCAAAATTTAAGTCATTGTAAATTTTATTTAAAACTTTATTTTAATTAGTTATATGATATACATCAACATGATTATACACTATGCCATTATTTGTTAATAATACATTTTTAAGTATATATGGAAAAGGTTCATATTTATTAATGATAAAAATTTGAATGATAGGAAAACTTATATTCATATTTTATATTTTATAGAATGATAAATAATAATTTATTATCATTTAAATATAAATTAAAATATAATTTCTAAATAATTTGTAAATTACACATTATTTTGTTTTAAAAATCAAAATAAATAATTTAAAATAAATTAGAATATAAAATTTCTAAATAATTTGTAAATTACAAATCAACACGCACATTTTATAAATCAAGGAATCATTAAATGAAAGTTAAAATAAATGGGAGAGAACATAAAATCTATAAGGTTATCTTGTAAAGTAATAAATGTCCACAACCAAATTTCACATAGTGATCTATGGAAACTTGAAAGGGTTGAAACAATTAAACTGCCATATTGTTTAGTTGTTAGTTCAACTGAGATAGGAGCAAAACCATCCCAAATCAAAATTGATCTTGAACCTTTCAAAAGGTGAGGACGTGGACATGGATGTGAAGTGGTAGGAGGAAGCGATTCCTTGACATTTTGAGTAAATGATAGAGTTTTATTAAGTGTTTGTTATGATCATGAGAGATCTTAGTGATTTGGTGGAGGATAGATTAGATCTTTTTATGATCCGATCATGATTGTATTTTCTTTATATGTGAGCCTGCAGGAGCAAGTGTGTAGGGGGCCCACAAAGTAAAACAAGATTGAGGAGTGGCCAAGCCTATCGAGGCCTTATCATGTAATATCAAGCTCGATACATATATAACACTGTGAACTTTTGTATGTCGTGAGTTCTATCAATTTGTGTTTAATTTTGTTATTATGAACTCTGTGTTAATGTATCAATATGTAGATCAAATGTGTGTGTTGAGGAGTGTGGTCATAAAACAAAGAAAACAAATTACAGGTTTGAGTCGAGTGTGATGAGAGTGGCGAGAATTATAGGTTGGAAACCAAGAAGGCACGTATTCTTGCAAGTGGAAAGGATCCGTCGTTGATCATTGTATGGATCAACGATGATCCATTGGAATCGATTTTGTGGCGATCTGGTGTTTTCCTCCGTAGGCTTACTCGATATATTACGAGTTACGATGAGATGGTGCAGTAAATCAAGAATGTTACCAAACTTGATCAAAACCTTGAACAACAAGAGGAGGATCCGAAATGTTAAAGGGTCAATGACAAAGATGAGTGCTAGAGATATGATGACGAGAGTTGATTCATGAAGAAAAAGAGGAGGAGCATCGATGGAATAGGATTGGACTCCGAGACTAATATTGGCAATAAAGAGATATGGAGGATAGATCCATTGAAAACCAGGGTGCATTCAAGAGAGATGTGTCGAATATTATTGCTTCTAGGGATGTGATAATTCCACATGTGGGCCAATTTACCCATAGGTATGAGGATTGATGTCACTAGAAATACGATATTCAGGACCCTGAATATCGGTCTTCATCAAGTGGTATTAGAGCGCGGGGAAATATTTCTCTGTGTGAAAGTGAGAATATTTGCAGTAGCCTAGAGCAAGGAGTGTTGAGAAGGTTCCAAAGGAGAGAACCAGTGATATCGAAAGGTCAAGTTCAATAGAAATCTTGATGAGGTATTGAGTAGTAGGTGTGGAGGCTTGCTACAAAGGCTTAGTTGCAACTCATTGTTGAGCATGAGGAGAAGCTCAATGTATGGTGAAATGATGCTTGAAGACTAGAGAGTGAAAATGAAGCAACAATGAAGACACATGACTAGGAGGTCATGAAATGTTTTCTACTTTGGGAGTTTGATGCAGGAGAAAAACCACCCCAAATCAAAATTGATCTTGAACCTTCTAGAAGGTGAGGACGTGGATATGGAAGTGGGAGTTCAGTGGAAGGAGGAGGTGATTCCTCAACATTTTGAGTAAATGACATATTTTTAGTAAGTGTTTGTTATGATCTTGAGTGATCTTAGTGATTTGGTGGAGGATAGATCAAATATTTTCATGATCCAACCGTGATTGTATTTGCTTTATATGTGAGCCTATGGGAACAAGTGTGTAGGGGGACACAATGTAAACCGAGCCAAGGAGTGGTCAGGATAGCAAGGCCTTATCATGTAATATCAAGCTCGATACATATGTAAAATTATGAACTTATGTATGTCGTAAGTTCTATCAGTGTGTGTTTAGTTATGTGTTTACAAACTCTGTGTTAATATATCAATTTGTAGATCAAAATGCATGTTTTGAGGAGTGTGGTCATAAACTAGAGAAAAAAAATTATAGGTTTGAGCCAAGTGTGATGAGAGTGGTGAGAATTACAAGATGGAAACCAACAAGGCACGTATTCCAGCGAGGGGAAAAGATCCATCATTGCTCACTATATGGATCAACGGTGATCCATTGGAATTGATCTTGTGGCGATGGTGTTTTCCTCCATATGATTACTCGATATCTTATGAGTTATGATGAGATGGTGTAGTAAATAAAGAATGTTACCAAATCTAATAGAAGACTTGAACATCAGGTGGAGCATTCGAAATGTTAAAGGGATGATGACAAATATGAGTGCCAGAGCTACGAGGATGAGAGTTGAGTCATGAAGAGAAAGAGGAGGAGCACCAACAGAATAGGATTAGACCCTGAGACCAATAGTGGTAATAACACGATTTGGAGGAGAGATCCACTGAAAACCAGGGTGCATTCGAGAGAGATGTGTTGAATTTTATTTCTACCAGGGACGTGATAAGTTCACATGTGGGCCAATTTACCCACAAGTTCGAGGATCGAGGTCACTAGAAATATGATCTTTGAGACCCTGGAGATCGATCTTCATCAAGTGGTATCAGAGCACGGGGAAATATTTATCATTATGAAAGTGAGAAGATTTGCAATAGTCTAGAGCAATGAGTGCTCAAAAGGTTCTAGAGGAGTAAACTAGTGATATCGAAAGGTCAAGCTCATGAGAAATCTTGATGAGGTATTGAGTAGAAAGTGTGGAGGATTTCTATAGAGGATTAGTTACAACTCACTATTGAGCATGAGGAGAAGATAAACATATGGTGAAGTGATGCAGGAAGACCCGAGAGTGAATATGAAGCAACAATGAAGACACATGACTAGTAGGTCATGAAATGTTTTCTACCCTAGGATTCTGATGCAGAAGCAAAACCACCCCAAATAAAAATTGATCTTGAACCTTCCAGAAGGAGATGATGTGTACATGGACGTGAAGTGGAAGGAGGAGGCGATTCCTTGACATTTTGAGTAAATGATAGAGTTTTATTAAGTGTTTCTTATGATCTTGAGCGATCTTAGTGATTTGGTGGACGATAGGTCAGATCTTTTCATGATCCAATCGTGATTGTATTTGATTTATATGTGAGCCTAGAGGCTCAAGTGTGTAGGGGGGCCACAATGTAAAACCAGGCCGAGGAGCAACCAGGCCAAGTGAGGCCTTATCATGTAATATCATGCTCGATACATATAAACTTATGAACTTCTGTATGTCGTGAGTTCTATTAGTGTATGTTTAATTCTATGTTTACGAACTCTATGTTAATGTATCAATTCATAGATAAAAATTTCTGTACCGAGGAGTGTGACCGTAAACCAGAGAAAAACAATTACAGGTATGAGCCGAGTGTGATGAGAGTGGCGAGAATTACATGTTGGAAACCAAGAAAGCACATATTCCAGCGAGGGGAAAGGATCCACCATTGATCGTTGCATTGATCAACGATGATCCATTGGAATCAATCTCATGTCAATGGTGTTTTCCTTCATAGGATTACTCAATATCTTACGAGTTATGATGAGATGGTGCAGTAAATCAAGAATGTTACCAAACTTGATCGAAGCCTTGAACAACATGTGCAGTGTATGAAATGTTAAATGGCCAATGATAAAGATGAGTGTCAAAGATATGATGATGAGAGTTGAGTCATGAAGACAAAGAGGAGGAGCATCAATGGAATAGGATTGGACCTCAAGACTAATAGTGGCAATAACAAGATCTAGAGGAGAAAGCCATTGAAAACCAGGGTGCATTCGAGAGAGATGTGTTGAATTTTATTGTTGCTAGGGATGTGATAAGTCCACATGTGGGCCAGTTTACCTATAGGTTTGAGGGTCTAGGTCACTAGAAATGCGATCTTCAATATTCATCAAGTGGTATTAGGGGGCGGGGAAATATTTCTCTGCATGAAAGTGAGAATATTTGCAACAACCTAGAGCAAGGACTGCTAAGAAGGTTCTAGAGGAGAGAATCAGTGATACCAAAAGGTCAAGCTTAGGAGAAATCTTGATGAGGTATTGAGTGGCAGGTGTGGAGGTTTTCTATAGAGGCTTAGTTTCCACTCACTGTTGAGCATGAGGAGAAGCTCAACGTATGGTGAAATGATGTATGAAGACTAAAGAGTGAATATGAAACAACAATGAAGACACATGACTAGGAGGTCATGACATTTTTTCTACCCTGGGAGTCTGATGTAGGAGCAAAACCACCCCATATAAAAATTGATCTTGAATCTTCCAGAAGGCAAGGACATGGATGTGGATGTGAAGTGGCAGGAGGAGGCGATTCCTCGACATTTTGAGTAAATTATAGAGTTTTATTAAGTGTTTGTTATTATCTTGAGCGATCATAATGATTTGGTGTAGGATAGATCAGATCTTTTCATGATCCAATCATGATTGTATTTTCTTTATATGTGAGCCTGCATGCACAAGTGTGTAGAGGGGCCACAATGTAAAACCAAGCCGAGGAGCAACCAAGCCCAATGAGGCCTTATCATGTAATATCAAGCTCGATACATATATAAAATTGTGAAATTATTTATGTTGTGAGTTCTATCAGTGTGTGTTTAATCTATGTTTACAAACTCTATATTAATGTATCAATCCGTAGATAAAACTGTGTGTGATGGGGAGTGTGGTCGTAAACAAAATAAAAAAAATCACAAGTTGGAGTTGAGTGTGATGAAAGTGGCGAGAATTACATAATGGAAACCAAGAAGGTGCATATTCCAGCGAGGGGAAAGGATCCACCGTTGATCACTGCATGGATCAACGATGATCCACTCGAATTGATCTCGTGGTGATGGTGTTTTCCTCCATAGGATTACTCAATATATTACAAGTTATGATGATATGGTGCAGTAAATCATTCCTTTAAATATGTAAATTAAAGATAGAATTTTATTTTATGTTAAAATGTTTAGTAAGTTGAAACTATAACATCCCCGGGATGGGATGTTAACTTCACGTACATGATGATTTTCCACCGGGTTTCTCGATTTTCCACCTGGTATCTTTTGTATTTCCCAAGATCAGTGGTTACAATAGATTTTAATTCCCTGACAACACATCCCTTACAAACCTACGATTCTGTGAGTACGGTGATGAACTAAATCTTTGTCTATGGTATTGCTCATTCGTTTGGGATTAATGCAACAGTTATGCATATGTTATGTTATGCATGTGAGTACCCATTTCATTGGTTATGTTATGTTTCATAACCAATGGGGAGCAGTAGTGAGGGGAGATCCGAGACACATTTGAGGCCATTGGTTTCATAGAAACGATCCTGTAACATGGAGTTCGATGGGTCAACGTGATCTGCATGTTATTCTATTCACGGTGACTCTATAGAATTATCTTTTAATTCGATTTGATGTTATTTTATTTAAAATTCATCCATGAAAATGATCTGAACTGATTTGTTTCTTACTTTGTTCATTTTATTCTACAGGAACAAACAGATCAGTCACTTTGTTTGGTGGCTCTGACTTACTATATAATAAAACTGTTGTAAGATCTCTTTGATCCTTTTCTTAGTTTTTGTGATTTTATTGATTTGATCAGAATTAAATCCGATTTCAATGGCAGTTAAATTAGTAGAATAGATTTCTGATTTCTGAATTTTTTATATTAACATTTTATCACAGAAAAAACGACATGAATGAGGATTTATTGTATTGTTCATGGTCTGGCTTGCTGGTGGTAGAAGTAACAACCAAAGATTTCTAAGGAAGAAAATAAAAGATGACGGGATTGTAAACACACTCAACTGGAGAACAAAACAAAATAGGTAGATTATTCTACCATTTCTATCTCATAGCTATGTTTTTAAGTTACAGAGAACGTAATGATGTATGTAAACTTTTTCTTAACTTAAATTGTTTGATTCTATCATTTCACCGTTAGCATTATGTGGGCTAATTAACACCTATGTTGTCTGCTTCTGTTACAAAGAATTAGATAATGGAGATTTCACTAGTTTTAGGAATGAACTAAATCCAGTAAGGTTTTTTTCATTATTCCAGGCTTTTAATAGCCGGGTCGTATACGCTTGTTAGGTTAATATCTTGGTTTAAGCCTTTTTGTATAGGGCCAACAATATTGGGTATTATTACCTTGAATTTTATAGTGGTTTTATCTGCTTGTTGGTTAATTTCTGTGACAATCCACTGAAGCCTTGAACCCGAGAGCCACCGAGCATTAACCCTTCTTTGTTTTTCTACTAAGCAGTTAAACCTTCTCGGTTCCGATTGCCGAAAACATGGTAGCTTACTGTCCTATAATTTATATCTGATGGTAGCTTACTGTCCTATACTTTATATCTGTTTATGGTAGCTTACTGTCCTATACTTGATATCTGTTTAGCTGGCCCTAGGTAGGTTTATGGCAATCCTATACATTGGCATGAGCAAGTGGAGTAGATTCCATTTTAATAGGTTCACAATGAACTAGTGTGGTTTTATTCCTCTTTCTTCTTGCTATTTGTTGTTCTGTAACATCTCCTTTGTTTTATTCAAGGTACTCATGTTTAAAATCTGCCAACCATGACCTCTCTTTCAGATTTGTTTCAGGACCTCTTGCTTCCCTTTCTCCTTCAGGAGTCAACATTCTTTTAAAACCAAGTTCATCCACTTTTTTCTCAGAACAGTTTAAACTATATTAATTTTATTTCATATTATTTTTATATGCAATCTAATTAATATTTCAATAAATTATTTTTTCATACAAATTAATTTATATCTTAGTTAAAAAAATTAATGGATTGAAAGGAAAATAATGAATATTGAACTAAGAGAAAAAAATAGTATGGAATATGGCACTTTATTGGTTGGACATCACAATCAAGGTTTTAGATCCAATTAATAAATGTTAATAAAATAGTTTTTGTAATTAAAATTACATAAATTGTGTTATTACAATATATGCAAACACAATGTATCATATCTTATAAATATTATCGTTAAAAAAACCAAATTATAATATAGATAATACTTTTCAGCCTTTCAGATTTTATCTTTTAATAATTCATATTTGTTGAGTTTAAATCCATATGTCTTTCAAACACTTTATCTCATATACAACTTCTAGAAGACAACCAAATATTCTTGCATTTTTTCCACATATGGTTTGTTAGTTGTGTTTCTATGGATTTTCAAAATTGGAATTAGAGTTTTGTTACCAACTACTTTAGCAATCAACCTCTATCAAGATGGATTGTTCACGTGGGTTTCTTTGTTCACATTAGAGTTATTTTTGACAACCAAACAACAATTCCATATTCCTAACTAACTTACTTGACTGTGCATTGTGGAATCTAATTGTGTTGTTTTATGAAAACAATTGGTACATTGAGTTGTTGTATAAGAATCATTCAAATTGCCTCATTTCTATTAAAAGAGTTTTTTTTGGAAATTCCATAATTTGAATTGTCAAAAAATAGGCCAAAACCTTGAAATAAATGTTCTATGATAAAAGTTTCCAACCATAAAAATAGAATTTGACTTCCCAAAAAAATCTTCCCATTTCAATAATTTCCAGCCAATAAGAGAAGCACTATGCGTATCCTTTATCTCACTTCATGAATTGGTCTTTTTATCTTCATTAGTTTTATCAACAAAATCTAGTATTATTATTAAAATTGTAGATTTTAATTTCCCAAAAACCTTAATGACAATAACATTATACAATGTCAAGATTTAAAATTAATTTATATATATATATATATATATGAAATTTTGATAATTTAATAAATTTATCTTTATTTTATTTAATTGCAATTTAAATAATTTCAAGACTAAAATATATATTCCCTCAGTACAAATTATCTTGAATTCATAAATATATATATTTTTTTCAGTATAAATTATTTCTTGAATTCATAAGAGAATAAAATAATTATATAATAATAATTTCTTATCTGGAAAAATTGTAACAAAAAATACAACACAAATAAAAAAAATATATTATATATATATTAAAAATTTCTTATTCCAAAAATGTTTTCATGTATTAATTTAACTTTAAATTAAATTTTATTTTTATATTAGTAATCTGAATTGTCAAAAAAATAGGCCAAAACCTTGAAATAAATGTTCTATGATGAGAGTTTCCAACCATGAAAATAGAATTTGACTTCCAAAAAAAATCTTCCCAGTCCAATAATTTCCAGCCAATAAGACGAGCACTATGAGTATCCTCTATCTCACTTCATGAGTTGGTCTTTTTATCCTCATTAATTCTATCAACAAAATATAGTATTATCATTAAAATTCTAGTATTATCATTAAAATTGTAGATTTTAATTTCCCAAAAATCTTAATGACAATAACATTATACATTGTCAAGATTTAAAATTAGAAAAAAAAAAAACAAATAAATATTTTAAAGAAATTCCTTTGATAATTTAATAAATTTATCTTCATTTTATTTAATTGCAATTTAAATAATTTCAAGACTAAAATATATATTCCCTTTAGTAAATAAATTATCTTGAATGAAATACATTTCTTTAGTATACATTATTTCTTAAATTCATAAGATTTTAATTTCCCAAAAATCTTAATGACAATAACATTATACAATGTCAAGATTTAAAATTAGAAAAAAAACAAATAAATATTTTAAAGAAATTTTGATAATTTAATAAATTTATCTTCATTTTATTTAATTGCAATTTAAATAATTTCAAGACTAAAATATATATTCCCTTAGTACAAATTATCTTGAATTCATAAATATATATTTCTTTAGTATACATTATTTCTTAAATTCATAAGAGAATAAAATATTTATACAATAATACCCTTTATCTCTGCACTAAATAGATTAGATTGAATTTTTATATACAAAACCATAAACACAAATAAAAACAAAATATATTTCTGCCTATATATATATTAAAAATTTCTTATCTCAAAAGTGTTTTCATGTCTTAATTTAACTTTAAATTAACTTTTTTTATTAATATGTTAAATAAAAATACTACATTATATTATTGTTTTAAAAATTTCATATATTAATACTCTTTAAACACTTATTATTATATTAAAATAAATAAATAAACTAAGTCATTACTATTTTGTTATTATATTAAAATAAATAAATAAACCAAAATACATAAAATTATTTTATATTGTATTATTTTTAATTTGTATAATTTTATATTGTATTATTTTTAATTGTATAAATACTTTAAATTATATTTTATTATTATATTAAAATAAATAAATAAACTAAAAATACATAAAATTATTTTTAATATTTTGTTATTATATTAAAATAAACAAATAAACTAAAAATACATAAACTATTTTTATATTATATTATTTTTTAACGTATAATTTGAACATGACCATCTATCAATATTTTTTCCAATGAATTTCCATTTATATTTGTATGAATCAGATAAATGCTTTTATGTAAACATCATACCAAATGAAAAAATACTTAATGGTAAGGACTTGCACACCATATAATATACTATATAACATTTTCTTAGTATCATCATCGTGATAAGCATAAAAAACATTGGAGTTGGATCACTAGCTTTGCACAACCATAATTTCTTGATTTTGATGATCAACACTTCAATATAGGATCACTATATATCTCCTAACAATTCAGAGAGGACTTTATTGAAGCTAAATGGTAGGAAGTATGAGATCAAGATACAAGGATTTAAGTGAAAAAACAATCTTATTAGAATATACCATTATCATTTCAGTTTCAACAAAAATTATTTAAAATAAATAGTATATATCTTGTATGTTTTGAAATACATAAAAATAAAATTAAAGACATTAAATCCCACAATACTATAGATGGGTCAAAAATCCAATGTCAACTTGCATTAATTGGATAATTAATGAATGTTTACTACAATAAAGGTTGCTTTTAACCTTCTCATATCACGTTTTTGTTTACCTGGAAATCACCATTTGCAAAAATGATACCCACTCGTCTGTCTCTTTTAGGCATCTTCTATCACCTTTCTGTTTGCATGGAAATCACCACAATCATACTCACGAAAATCACCACAATCATACTCATTGGTTAGTCTTCCATATAAATAAAAAAGATGATTGGCCAATCTAAAAATGTGTTGAATAACTATTATTGTCAATGCATGCATAATCCTTAGTTTCTTCCTTGGTAGGTGAAAAGGTCAGCTATTACTATTGATATTCAAAGTGATGATGGACAAATTCCCAAGAGGGAAGGAGGAGGATAAGGATAGTGGAAATAAGAGAGGCCCTCACATCCCTCTCACCTATGTAGTCACTTCATCAATCTCACCTATACAGTCACTACAACAAACCCTGTTAGGATTTTTCTAGCACAAAGATACAAAGGTATTTGCACTCTTAACGGTGAACCTAACGAATAGAAGACTACCGGGAAGCAAGAGAAACCCTAATGAGCTGGCTAATAAACCTAGAACTCTTTGTCGCCCCAAGAAGATAATTTATATTAGGCTATTATCTTCCAAGAGAAGAAGCTCCACTAATAATAATATACCAAACGCATTAATATCTTAAGGAGAAGTCATTCCAATAAACCTAGACAGATTACTATAAATACAGCCATTTGACAAAGATCTCACTGGGTACTTCCCAAGAAAGACCGCAATTGCAAATCGCGCACAAAAGTTTGGAGTAGGGTTGTAGAAAACCGCAAAGAACAACTAGTTTTAGCATTGGCTTGGATATCTCTTTGGCTAGGGTTTGGAACATCCTGATCAGTATTTTGTGATGCGCCATCCTTTGGGACTGATGCATCACTCTTTGTTTGGCTATCTAGCTAGGTTTGCTTCGGAGGAATTTCTCATTCAAGGTTAAGGTGCTCTGAGGGGGGCTTCGACTGTGGGTTGGGTGACGAGGGTATCGTCATTTGTAAAACGAGCACACCATCTTTCTATATTCTAACAAGTTATGGGCTCCCACCTCCTTCACTTAAAACGTTAGAAGGAAACATAGTCGCTAGATATTGAGCTCGGCCGAGGAACCGCCACTAGGGTTACTTTAACATGAGTAGCTTCCCTAAAAGCACCGCAGTTTAGGTTACCACAGGCGTAGTTGCAGAAACCCTAATACTCTTGTCAAGGCACCTTTAAGTGACGAGATTGACCTAATCTCCGATAGATCAGTGTGCTCCTAGCCCAACACATCTCTTGGTACACTCAGAAGACCAAGACTTATGAAGTTTGGATTTTCGGTAAAATCTAGGGTTTGACCAAGTCAAGCAAGCCATGATGAACTCTATGAAGTCCGAGAACAAGCTAGATGGAGCCTCTAACTTCAGGATCATGGAAGACAAGGATTGACCCTATCCTTGCTAAGAATAAAGTGTTGGATATTGTGAAAGGAAAAGATCGCGGGAAGCCGTGAGTTTAAAGAAGGAGAAGAGAAGGAACCACGTAACGCTGTAGCTATAGAGAAGTCTTCAAAAGACGTATCGAGTATCGCCATGAGTATCATAGTGGATTCCATAAAAATACCACTTGATACCCTAAGATATCCCATCTTGACTTATCGAAGAAGATGTATGATTCCCCAACAAATCTCTTCTCGCTAGGGAAACATTGGACAAGCTATGAGTCTAAAGAATGAGATCCATGACATGAAGATGAATGATGACATTAGCATAACATCTTACTTTGTATGATCTCCTAGTTAAAAGATCAACTACAAGCCATTGAAGAGATCATCAGAAAAGGAATTTATGAACATAGTACTCAATGGTCTCTCCAAGACATGGGATGAATTTGTCGCAAGTATGAACGCTACAAGGAAGGAGTACCCCACATTTGAAGAAATTTGGACTTGTTGTGCCTAAGAAGAATCAAGGATCAATGCAAGAGAAACCTCAAAAGAAGTATCGGCTGATCAAGCCTTCACAAAGAAGATTCAAGAACTTCAAGGACAAAAGAAAGTTCGATTCAAGAAGGAAGCCAAAACAAAAGAAAAGACATTTCATAAATACAATACTTCAACTATCAAAAGTACGGTCACCACGGGAATCAATGTCCTGAGCTAAACAAAAGGAAAGAGAAGCATGGAGCATTAGTTGTCAAGAAAAGGAACCTACAAAGAAGACTACACAGGATGGAAGATACCTTTTAATTAAAGGTAAACAACACTATTCTTATTTCCTATTATTATCTTGTTTGCATCGCCTTTGTATTATCTTGTATATCTATCTCTTTAAAAATAATGTGTTCCAAGAAGAACCATACCTATGGAAGAACAAACAAGACAAGAATGAATATCATTAGATATTACACATGAAAGAATGGAAATATATCATGTGAAAGCTACAAGATAAGTCAAATCAGAATCAATCGTGAAGAGACTAAGAAGTCATACATCAAGAGAAAATGAAGAAAAACTTATGATCTATTAAATCCAAAACGAAACGTGGACTCATAGACAAAGAAAGCTAATTATATATTGCATAAGACAATAATGATGTAGATGGAAGCTTGGACTCTATTATATAGAAGACAATAATGACAAAGACGAAAGCATGGACTTAATCAAACTAAGGGAATAGATTATATGCACTCTGGTTACTGAAGTGTTGATTAGGGGAGGAGATAATCCTATGATCCATTAAAGATGATGAAATGTATATATCCATGGTAGCAGCCATGAAAGATAGTATGTTCAAATTTCAACCGTATTAAAGACCTTTTCAAGAGAAGCCTTAGTATTCCTAGTTGTCCATCCAGATCCAGGAATCGCTGATGAAGGTAAGAAGTGGAATCTCTAAGGCATGGAATCTATAAACCCAAAAGTAAAAGAAAAACATGAAGAGGAACATATGATTCCAAGAAAGAATGAGGAACCAAAACAACCAGAATATTCTATCAAGAATCACAAGACTACCACCGGGAGCATGAACTCACTAAAGAAACTGCTTAAGAACCGAAGTCGATGAAGAACAATGTAACGGAAGACTTATGAATGAAAGCCTGAGAGATCCGAACTAGAGAATTCCGATGGAGGGAGGAGACTATGATGGTTGATTGTTCCAGTACACTAGAATTATCTTTATATAAGTCATTATATTATCTGCAACATCCATGAGTCAATTCTACATCGTATCGAATGCAAAGAATGTTCTCACGAGAAATTGAATAAAGAGCATATGAAGAGCAATCTCAACACTCTGAGGCATACCTCGTAAAAGATACCTGCATGCATAAGAAGAAGACAACTTATGGAGAACCCATTACCAAAGCGTAGTTGGCGTGGTGAATATTCCTATAACATCAAGATGACTTCTCAAAAGATAAGATCTCATGGATGACAAAAGAAGTACCACATGAATATGTTCCAGCTCTCCAACCATGATATACTCTACTGCTCATATCTACATGAAGCCTTCACATTGTTCCAGACTAAAGTACAATCATTTCCAGAAAGGAGAAAGTGATTCTCCAATACATATCTCCACAAAATGAGCAGATACATACATTTTGGTAAAGCCCATTCAAGATGAAAGAACACATGCATACCTCAAGCTAGAGCTCATGGAAAATAACTCTCTTTAATGGAAGGGAAGACTCTCCAAACCAAAAGAATGTAATGCTAAACATTTATTTTTGTGATTTAAATAACCTCCAGCTAGGGAGGGAGCATTTATCTTTGTAATTAAGAAATAGTCGAGTTTGGACAGATTCTTTCTTGTTCTAAAAGTGGATTGAGATTTTCTGACGGACAAGGCTCCCATCAGAAGCACATGGGAGGTCATCGATTGTTGATGTATCATTGACAGTGACTTCCCATTATGGGAGTGGTCTAGGATAGTCATACTTCTTGGCAGTCACTCTTAGTAGTCGTCAAGAATGGTCCTACCACCGCGCCATTCTTCAAAGTTCACATTTGTGGGAAGTTTCAAGAATCGCCCATTTTGGAGGTTGATGAAGGACATACATTCCCTAGGGCGCATTCTATTCTTCTTCCAGTTACAATTTGTTTAGTGCCCGGAGGAATGGACCGTGGTGGAATGGGTCCGCATAAAGGTTCTCTAGGGCGCACCTTACCTTCCAGCACACCCATTTGGTGTCGGAGGAATGGCCTAGGGTGGGGAGTAGTCCGGCTCAACAATCAGGGACAAGCATTCCTCGGGAGGGCGCATCATTCTCTCCGTGTTACACTTTGTTTAGTGTTGAAGAATGGCCTGTGGTGGGGAATGGTCCAGTATGCCATTCCTTAGGGCAGACTCATTCTTTCCAAAATACACTTTGTTTAGTGTCGGAGGAATGGCCTGTGGTAAGGAATAGTCCAAGCATTTCTCGAAAGTACCTATTCTCCTGTGTTACACTTTGTTTAAGGTCAAGAATGACCTTGTGGTGGGAAATGGTCCATTCCAAAATCAAATAATCCTTCTTCCTTGGTTGAGAAGAATGGGGCGATAGCCCATTATTGATATTTTTATATTGAGGGCATACATTCTTTCTCGTAATCTCATGATGTGAGTGAAAGATTGGCCTGTGTATGATTATTGGCTGATATTCTATATTGAGGGGTACATATCTTTGACCTCCCGCTACATGTGAGTGAAAGATTGGCCCGATGATCATTATTATTCTATATTGAGGGAAGACATTCTTTCTGACCTCACAGATGTGAGTGAAAGATTGGATCAGATGATTATTGTTGATATTCCATAATCGAGGGCGAGATACTTCTTTCGATCTCACGACGGGAGTGAAATATTGGCCCGTGATGATCTGGGCTTTTATCATAACACTATCTACATGAAGATGAAGACTATTGTGGTGGCGAACATTCTTTCGCATCTCACGACGGGAGTGAAAAGATTGGCCCAGATGATACAGTTTTATCATAACAACATTGTTTCTATGCAGGATGCTTTCAAATGTTTGTTATGAAGACTATATGACAATAGATGAGGACCACTGGTAATAATATGTTTCACCGCTTGCAACTATATCGCTATTTATCAAGTAATAGGTAAGCTACTTTGGATGTGGTAGTTAACCACCGATTGTATTTATACTATCAAGAATAGACAATGTGTGTTCTATCTTGTTCTAATTGCCTTGAAGACTATCACTAGATTATTGGAGATGATGATCATTCGTATGAATGATGAACAAAGATTTTCCAGACGGAAAACAGCTTACATATCTTTTTACTCTTCCCCGTATCACCCATGGTGAGAGTGACTTATCCAAGATCATATCTAACTACTCAGAAGGAAGTATGGTTTTGAGAGATGATGCACTGATGGTGATGGTGATGCTCATGATCTCAAGGAAATAGTCTAGATGACTATATTGATGCTACCGGTAAATGGTATGTTTTGTGCTCAAGACCACATGGTAAATACCTCTAGCTAGGGAGGGGAGGTTAATATTATGGTAATGGAGGTATTTAACTCCCCCACGCAGAACTGGCTAAATAATAGAAGACTCCAGAAGCAAGAGAAACCCCTAATGAGTTGGCTAATAATCCTAGAAGCCTTGTCGGCTCAAGAAGATAATTCTACATTAGGGCTATTAGCCTCCAAGAGAAGAAGTTAGCCACAATTAATAATAATATACCCAATGTACACATACCTTAAGGGAGAATTCACCCCAACAAACTGGGCAGGATTACTATAAATACACGGCACCGCCTCTCATTTGATGATCTTAGGAATTGTATTTCCCAGCTTGGTGCACACCGCAGCTTGTAGTCCGCACGTGTTTGAGAGGGCTGCGTGTAGCCTAACAACAACTAGTTTTAGTATTGGCTTGGATATTCTTTGGCTAGGGTTTGGAACATCTCGACAATTTTTGGGATGCGCCATCCTTGGGGATTGATGCGCTACTCTTGTTTGGCTATCTAGCCTAGGGTTTGCTTCCTAAGGAATTTCTCAGTCAAGGTTAAGGTGCTCTGGAGAGGGAGGCTTCACCGTGGTTGGGGTTGGGTGATGAGGGTATCATTAATGGTAAAACGAAAGCACACCATATTCTATATTCTAACAAATAAAATGTGTTGAATAACTATTATTGTCAATGCATGCATAATCCTTAGTTTCTTCCTTGGTAGGTGAAAAGGTCAGCTATTACTATTGATATTCAAAGTGATGATGGACAAATTCCCAAGAGGGGAAGGAGGAGGATAAGGATATTGGAAATCAGAGAGGCCCTAACATACCTCTCACCTATGCAGTCACTTCATCAATCTCACCTATACAGCCACTACAATAAACCCTGTTAGGATTTTTCTAGCACGAAGATATGGAGGAAACCATGTTGATGGTATATAGGAGCAAGGAGGTGGTAGTGCGATTGGGAGGTAGGTTCAGAGGCCTTTAGTGTATCGCGTGGCTACATTTGTGACGAGAGTAACTTAATCCATGGAGAAACTCACTTCCTTTATGTGAAAAAGTCAAAACAAAATTTGGTGGAAAATTACTTGGAATCATAATTTCATATGGATTGAGTTGAACTTTTTGGAAAATTGCTTGGAATCATAATTTCATATTGATTGAGTTGAACCTTAATTTCAAATTGATTGAGTTGAACTTTATCTCAAGGGTTTATCCCATTTTAAAGAAAACCAAATCCTCTAAATTTCACATTAATGAGCACTTTAGGGTCAAAGTATTGTAGAAAAAAATGAACTCACAGCAAAGGTTGGACTGCTTTGGACATAGGTGCAAGGTAGGATGGGTAACTAGTCCATGAAAATCACCTTGGACATAGGTACATAGGTTCCACTGGACGGATCTAATGGGTAACTAATCTACCAAAGGTTTTTGGAACTTGTAGTGATCTTTCGTGAACAACTTACTACTTTATCAATCTCACCAGTGAACGAAGTCCCCATTGGCTTGTAGTGTTCTACTTTTGGATTTTGAGTGAAGTGTGGCCCTATTAGGGGTCTCTTAGGTCACCAAATATGGAGAGGGTTTGTTTCTTTCAGGTTTAGGTAAATAGAGAAGGATTGTGGAGCGCCATATTTTGGTCAATGGTTTTTTCTTTTCTGGTTGATGGTTCATGCTATGTGCATTGTTTGCTAAAATATTTGAGAGGTTGTGATGGGAATCATGATGCTATGCTAATCATGATTTATTCAATCACACTTCTTTTGGGTTTATTTATGTTACTGTTGGTGTTGCTTTAGAGTAGCATGCGCTTTAAAGTTTTCTGAAGAGCTACATTCATGGCTTTGAGAGGATTGATCACTCCAATGTACCTCTATAGAGAATGTGCATGGTCATGCCTGGTTTCATTTCATATGATACTTGGTCTCTGGTGTTTTGTATTGGCTATTTTAGCAACCCATTCTAATCTTTTGGGGTTCATTGTGCTTTGAAATGGTTATTTGTGTTTAAATTTGAGATCATGCCTCTCCCTTGCATATCTCTTAGTGTTTTGAAAGGGAAAGTATCATAGTAGTTTGTTTGTTGTTGTTTTATTGGTTTCAAGATCTATGCAGTCTGCATGATTTTGATAACTTCAGGTTTGGGTGTTGTGCCAATAAGTTACTTTGGAGCATGCTCTTTTGACAATTGATTTTTTTTAAATGTTTTTGTATTTTATTGTTTTATTGACACAATTATTTAAAAAAAATTCCAAACAATTAAAAAACAAAAAAACGACTTTTATTCTTCTGTGTGGTTAGAAGGATCCATGTTTGCAATGAAAATGCACTTTTGTGGAGAGAATGTCAAGTGGTGCACCTATCAAGCCTGGGTACAAAGACATGAAAAGATAATTGATTCATCATTTCCCTTCCTCACCCTTATCACCCTATAGAGCACAGTAACAAAATCAGTAGACTATATATGCGAACCTAGTGGTATTAAAACTAGTATTCAACGGTTAAGATCGAGGTATAGACCCTGTTGTTACATTTTAATCATTAGCAGAAACTTGTAAAATGACCTCGTAATGCATCTTCTTGAAGAATGGTGGAAAAGTAATATTAAACTAAAGGCTATTGAGATACACCATGAATCTTTTTGAAGAATGGTGGAAAAGTAATATTAAACTAAAGTCGATTGAGATACACCAAGAATATTTTAAACAAATGGTGGAATAGTAACCATCAAATGGTCAGTAAAGATTCTAGAAGTGTTGCTAATGCATTAGTTGGATAATGTGAGTGTGGTGGAACTTAATTATATTGCATTGACCATCGAATAAAAATTATAAATAAAATTATATTGATCATTTTATTATGGTTTACGAATAATGTCTATGGATAACCAAAAGAGTAGGTAAATGCCAATAGAAATAATGTCTATGGATAATCAAAAGAGTGGATAATCAAAAGAGTAGGTAAATGTCATTAGAAAGTACAAACAATTACAGGTTGTAGGAGTGCAATCTGAAATGTTAGAAAAAAAAGTAAAACAATTATGAGACTAATTAATACAATAAATGAAAGAAAGCCACTCCAAAAAGAACATGAGACGTTGAAAGGTTCTCAAAGACGTTGTTAGAGTTAAAATGATATACTGATTAAAAAAATGGCCCTTAAGAAGATGGGTACCCAAGTGAGATGATTTATAGTGTTGAGAATTTCATAATATTGTTAGAGTTAAAACGGTATACTGATTAAAAAAAATGCTCCCTAAGAAGATGGATAAGAAGATGGGTACCCAAGTGAGATGATTTACAGTGTTATCCTATGGTATCTTGAATGCTTGTTTTAGTTATTGGAAAGAAAGGGAAAAACTCAAATATTGTCCTAAAGTATACTTTCTAGGACAACAATCAAACAAGACTAAACCTTTGGTAAGAGTAGCCTCTATTGCGCTTAATCCTGATTCTAAATTTTGTAGGAAAATAACAGTTTTTTGAGCTAAATATATGCATGTTGTGAATGAGAAAATCTAAATTTAAAATGTGGTAATCACCCTTGTATTGCTTTTAATAAATGGAATACTTCTCTAAAATCTTAGACAACCAACCAAGATATATCTCCTCTGTTCAAGAATTGAGATACACACAAATAAACTTTTCCTACTTCATTAAGGATATTAGATCTAATAACATCTCACTATCATGTGTCAACTGCTAAAAATAGAAAATCCTCGCATATTGATATATCTCATCTTTTCAAGAACTTAGATACACATAAAGAAACTCAAGGATATTAGATCTCATAATATCTCATTGAATAAATTTTGATTGGAGGAGAATATGACGAGGACATCAATGTTGAATAAACTTTGATTGGAGGAGAATATGATGAGGACATCAATGTGGTATGTGTAAATAAGTATTTGAGAATAATTTGGTGAATAAAGACTCTTAATAATGAAATTCATTGGTAGGAATATTAAAGTCTATGATCCCCCGAGAAGAAAATTACTTAAATATGAGTGGCTAGGAAGATATGGACTTTGTTTCTCCAAGAAATAAAACCCAGAGATTGAGTGCCAGAGATTGAGTGCTAGAGGTTCAGGATTTTGGATTATATTTAGCAAGACTTCCTATTTTTATTTATTTGAAGGAAGGTAATGGAAAGATTCAACTATTTCTTAAGGAAGATCTCTTTATTTTTGTCTTGTGAGGATGAAGGTAATGTCTTAAAAGAACAATCTAGAATTTAGAAATGTTTGGCATATAATCTAAAAGATATTGCTAAGGTCATACTGGAAGATTTTAACATGCTGGAAAGCATTCGTATAAAAGGTAAAGAGCTTTATTTTTGTCTTGTGAGGATGAAATTAATGTCTCAAAAGAACAATCTAGAATTTAGAAATGTGTGGCATATAATGTAAACGATATTGCTAAGGTCATACTAGAAGATTTTAACATGGTGGAAAGCATTCTTATAAAAAGTAAAGAGCTTTGTCTTATGAGGATGAAGGTAATGTCTTAGGATAAAGAACAATCTAGAATTTAGAAACGTGTGCCATATAATGTAAAAGATATTCTTTAACATGCAGGAAAGCATTCTTATAAAACGATAAAGATAACTCTTTATAGAGAGGGAATAAACCTGTAGATGCCTAAATGCAAATCAATCAAATATTTATTATAAGGGATTTATGAGACTACTTCTTGATTTGATAACTTGATATTCCCTAAAATTGAAAGAAGACTAGACAATATAGAATCTAAGTTGCAACTCTTTCTCAGCTATAACGACATTTGATGCTTCTCCTCTTGGTGATA